>NMUG010001421.1:0-17946 GCA_002855965.1 Monotropa hypopitys | reverse complement strand
ATTGCATGAACAAAAGTTAAATGGAAAGCATTGAATCAAACATATGAATCTCTTAAGTTCATACAATCAACCAAATAATACACGGAAATACCTACAATACATCGGGTGAGAGCTTCATCGCTTACCTAGGTGAGGAACCTTAGCCGGCCATGGGAAAGGCGGCCATGGATGGAGGAAAGAGAGATGGAGAAGAAGAAGAGAGCTCTCCCAAACCCTAGCCTCCAAGAGAATTATTCAAAACCAAAGATGGGTTAGAGATCCCTAATTGAGCCTAAAACACTTGTATATATACTACATCTTCTTACTAATCCCCTAAATGCCCTTAATGAAGGGTAAAGTCGTCCAAACTCAGCCATAGATTATAAGAATCCCGCCTGTCAGCTTTTCATTCCGCGTAGCAACGCTACCGGTTGCGCTGATTCTAGGCGTAACCGGTTGCGCTTCTTCTCTTTCTGATTTGTGCTGGTGATGCGCTACCAGTTGCGGGTCGGGCCATAACTGGTTACGATGCTTGCAGGAGTTTGCTCTTTTCTTGATCTCTGGTTGCCTGCAGGTGTAACGCAACCGGTTGCGCTATAATCGGACGCAACCGGTTGCGGGCCTTCAATGCTGATTCTTCTTCCTTTCTTTTCTTCGTTCTTTGGACTTCTTTTCATGTTTCGACCTTCTTCGATATTGTTCAACTCCTCATCCTCTTCGAGGCCTCGCATCAACTTCATTCTTTTGACCTTGGTAGGTCCAATTGAGCATTATTAACACGTTTCTTGCTTAGTTCCTGGAAATTCGATTTTGTTCCAAAACACCACAATGTTTATTAGATAACGGCTTTAGGACTAACAACTTGTATAATTAAGGCATACAAATAGGTATGTTACCATACCTATCACATCCCTCAACTTACATTTTGCTAGTCCCTTAGCAAAAGAAACAAAATAAAACAAGAGATAAAAGTATAAAAGAATGAAACAAAAGAAAGTAACTAAATAAGGACATGGATAGTTCTTTTAAACCCCCGGGCAGCCCCGGTAGGACGAGTGAGGTCTCGTGAGGGTTTTTAGCAACGACTACCCACAAAACCTAAAGAATTGCCTCTGCAAGATCTATCAATGGTGCAAGCCAAAACACAAAAGCAAAAGAAAGATGCATCGGTCATTATTTTAACAAGGAGGGCACGCCAAGTTCACTATCCTAGCAAGATGAAAACAAGCAATGGCACAAACTATTGATGTGCAATGTGATTGAGGCTTTTTCGTCGCTAATAAGAGAACAACCCAAAAATCTATCCGGACCGAGTCTCGACTTCAATTCTCACCGTGTCATGCACTCAACAATTAATACACTAGAAATAAGGTGCATATATATAAACCCTCTCTTATGTGCGGGCGGAAGGTATGTATATATAAAAAAAATCAAGACATCCCGCACATTTTTGACACGCAAAGAAGCTCTACTTAAGTGGAACGGTCTCATGACTAGAAACGCATAGCAATCGGGTATGTCTTCAAGATTAGCATGTAGAAAATGATTATCAACCAATAAGATCAATTAGGACTTTTTCTCCGGTTCTAATGTTGGGTGAAGGAAGAACTATGTCGGACACGTATCGGATACGTATCGGATACGTATCGGACAACTATCGGGCTAAGGGTATTATGTGAAGCACTTGAGAATGGAAGTAGATACAAAATATCGGGCAATCAATATAGGTAGCCCATAAATCAATCCTCCCTTCGTTTTCTTTTCAACTCCGCCAATTCTTTTTCTTTTGATTTTTTCCAATACTCCGATGTTCCACCATTGAAGCGTACTTTTCGCTTCTTTTCCAATGATTTAGGTGACACCTCCCTTTTTCTTTTGAATCCCATGTATTGATTGAATTTTTGAAATTTTTTATGCTTTTGTAGGGATAATGGGGGGTGCACCAACAATGAAGTACAAACAACCCTCCTTATTACTCCAAATACTTCTCAAATATGAATTCAACCATTCTCAAGGTATTTGATGGAAATCTGTAGTTTAACAAGAAAATGGCTCATGTAACAAGGCTCAAAGGGGCTGCAAGGGTTATTGTTTTGCCAAAGAAACGAACCGGCTCAAACACTTCAAAGAATGCCTAATATCACATCCTAAGGTCAATACCAACCGCACATGCCAGATGTAAAGTGAATAATGGTAATGCTTCATTCCCAATGCTATGCAGCAAAGATAATGAGACCAACTACGAGTTTTATTTGTTCTTTGAAACACAAGAGGTCATGTGACACCACTCCAAGGAAAGTAAGGCTCTAAAGCTCACTTGGGCATAAGTCTCCACTAATCGCAGCCTTCAAGACAGTCAAGATGTAACCTACCAACGACTCTAGCCTCTTTTATGTGAAGTGCAAATGTGTTAATTAGTAGGTGCCAGAACCAATTTTCTAATCAAGCTAGCAAAGTGACCTAAGATGACACCTTCAAGTCAAAACAACATTCAACAAGTTCTACTTGTACTTAAGAGTTAAGGCTCACATTATTATTAAAAATCAATGCAAAGGCAATTCATCCTAAAAAAATTGAAATAAAAATAAAGAAAACGCAAGTTTTCCCCATCCCTCAACTTGAATGATACTCCGTCCTCGGAGTATAAAAAGAATGGAACCAAGAGGGATGTGGGGAATGAGGGTATCGAATGAACCCCATCCCTCAACTTATATGAAACCATGTCCCCAATGCGGTAAAATAAGGGAACAATCACATAGAGAGAAGTAGAGAGATAGAGAATGAAAGAATATGCGTACCTTTGCGGGAGGCATGTCAACCCCCTAGACTTCGACCAAGTTTGAAGTTTTTATCCACCGGTCCTTCACGCAGACAAAACGAGTCATACTTTTCTCCCCGATTCGCTCACTTGATAGATATATTAGAGAAGGAAATCTTCCGAAATTTCTGGGTAGAATGGTTACTCGGTAGGTTAGTTCTCTAAGGTCGCACTTTGTGGCTAAACCTTGAGAACCTCCAATCACTTTTGTCCCATCATCCATACTTTTCCCGGGGTAATCCCAAATAATACATTACCAAGGATAGCTAGGCGGGCGGCTATACTAGACCGACAGGCAGCCGTTCGAGCACGGCAAACACTGGAGGTATCTCACCCTCCATGGATTTTAAGTCTCCTAGACTTTCTTCTTTTTATTCTTCTAAAAAAATTAAAATTAAATGGCCACTTGAATTTATTTTTATGGCGTTTTTTATAATTCATGATAAAAGGATCATGCCATGGTGGGTCCAAGACTTCCTCCCATAAGAGATGAAAAAAATAAATGCATAGGAGAGTCAGAGTAATGTTTGTGCCACACATCGGCACATGATCCTTTGGCCAAAATGTCATGGCCATCTCACAAAAATTTTCTTTGAAAGTATAAGGAGGGAATGCAAGAGTAGTGTGCCGTAGAACTACATCCCTCTCCTTGCTGCAATTCGGATCCACCCCTTTGCTTTCGATATATTCCCTGCCCAAATGAGATTCAAGTATGGGCATGTCTTCAGAAAGTGTTTCCACCGATGCAGGTGGTGGAAAACTGGCAAGATAAGGGTCAGGGTCATGATGCATAAATAAACATGGTTCGCTCATAGGAGGAGTGGTGGGTAAAGGCAACAATGGTTCCAAGGACTTTGACCATGTCTGTATATCCATACGAGGCGTAAAATCTAACATGTTGTTCACCTCCGAAATGGAATGATCAATGTCAAAATCCTCGAAGCCAAAGTGCTCAAGGAAAGCTTTCAGAGGATCTTCGGTAACAATTATAGGTGGTACTTCCTCTACCAACTCTTGCACGACATTCACTGCATAGCAGTTTTCTTGAGATGGAGTTGGAGGGGAGGTACCATACATGTTAAGATTTAATTTCATGTTGCCAAAAGATACTTCCATGACACCACTTCTCACCGAAATGTATGCATTGGCAGTTGCCAAAAATGGGCGCCCCAAGATGACGGGAGTTTGATGCCTTAATGACATCGGGTGCACTGGTTCAGTGTCAAGAACAATAAAATCCACAGGAAAGTAAAAATTGTTGATCTTGACAAGAACATCTTCTAGCACTCCCCTCACTGGCTTCATAGATCTATCAGCCAATTGTATAATAACCGATGAAGGTTTCAGCTCACCAAGCCCAAGCTCCTCATACACAAAATATGAGAGTAAGTTGACACTCGCCCCTAGATCAATGAGTGCCCGGTTTATAGTGTGTGTGCCAATGACACAAGAAATTGTGGGCACTCCCGGATCAGGGAGCTTTGGTGCCATATCCACTTGTAAAACAACACTGACTTGGTGGGGGAGTGAGATTGGTTCAAGAATTTTCGCTCGAGCCTTCCTTTTATGGGTGCACAAGTCCTTAAGGTACTTGGCATAAGAAGGAATTTGCTGGATGGCATCGAGCAATGGTAAATTTATTTTTACTTGTATGAATACCTCAATGACTTGATCATTGGTAGCACCTTTTTTCGAAAAGGAGAAGGTGCATTGAGGCATTTAGGAAAAGGTGCCTTCGGAATGTATGATGGGACTTCTTGAGAGTCTGAAGATGATGGAGAATCCGAGGCAATTTCCTTCCCTTTCGACACCACAACATTGGACCCTTGAGATGGAGACTTCGTCTCTATTGCTTTGGGGTCCTTGGGAGTAGTGGCGATTTGTTTTCCGCTCCGAAGGGTGGTGATAGATTGGACTTGCTCATGATGAGTTGAGTCCTCTATTTGATGCACACCCCTAGAGCTAGAAACAGATTGGCTAGGCAATTTCCCTTCTTCCCGTCTACTCAAATGACTTGCTAGTTGTCCCACTTGGGCTTCTAGCCTTGACATTGATTGGATTTGTGAGTGGGCAAGTTGAGTAAGTAACTGGATCTGTTTTGCTTGTGCTTCAAAGGTGGTTAAAGCCTTTTGAAGTGTTTCTTTCATATCACGATCCGACTGAATATGGGAAGGGGTTGCCGAATGGTATGGAGGTGGTGGTGGTTGAATGTATTGCCCCCTCTGTGGATTAGCATATTGCTCTTGACCTTGTGGTCGCCATGAAAAATTTGGATGATTCTTCCACCCAGGGTTGTAGGTGTTAGAATATGGGTCATTTGGTTGGCGACCAAAGCCTTGAGCAGCATTAACTTGCTCTTCATGGGCCGGGTGTTGGGGTGCACCGTCGACGAACATCCTCCATAAGTCTTGATCCGGCAATGACTGTGGCTGGACTTGGTCGGCAATAGATTCTTAGGTTTGAGGCTCCTCTGGCCGAGGAGAGAATTCGACAATGAAGTCGGCCAAGATCTGACCTTTGATGGATGTCTTTGGTTGGAATTTGATGTCTAAGTTTGCTAGCTCGACAGCCTATTTGGTTATCCAACCGGATAGGTCAGCTTGTTTCAGTAACGCCCAAAGAGGGAACTCGGTCAGGACCATAATGATATGCGCCTGGAAGTATGGTGCAAGTTTTCTGGAAGCAATAACCATAGCATATGCAAGTTTTTCAAGAGGAAAATACCTAGTCTCTGTGCTGATGAGGGATTTGCTTGAGAAATAGACCTGTAACTGCTCGAGCCCTTCTTGCCAAATCAAGGCTGAGTTGACGGTATGTGGAGTCACATCCAGGTATATGAACAGCTCTTCCCCCTGCATTGGTTTGGAAAGAAGACGAACCGAAGAGATGTATTCTTTGAGGTGGCCGAGGGCTTCCCTGCACTACTCAGTCCAGAGAAAATGCCGTCGGCTGTTCTTTTTCAAGACTTCGTAGAATGGTCGGCACTTGTCTGAGGACCTGCTGATGAACCGGTTGAGGGCGGCCGCCATTCCTGCGATCTTCTGTATTTCTTTGAGGGTTCTGGGGTCTTCTATCTTCTGAATGGCTGAAATCTGAGAAAGGTCGGCCTCAATACCTCGGCATGTGACCATATAGCCCAGGAATTTCCCCGAGCTGACTCCGAAGGCACATTTTGAAGCGTTGAGCCGAAGAACGTGTTTCTTTTGAATGTTAAATACCTTCTGCAGATCTTCCAGATGGTTCCCCTCGGTCTTGCTTTTGACCACCATGTCGTCAATATAGGCTTCCACAGTGTCGCCGAGCTGAGAGTTGAATATTTTAGTGATCATCCTCTGATAGGTTGCTTCGGCATTCTTGAGGCCGAATGGCATAACTCGGTAGCAGAACAGACCCCTAGGAGTGATGAATGCCATCTTATTTTTGTGGTACCCCCGGTAGGTATCTATGTAGCTCATTCTGGGATGTCCGGCCGTTGAATCGACCAGCTGATCTATCCTGGGAACTGGAAAGCTGTCTTTGGGACAAGCTTCATTGAGGTTAGTATAGTCTACACAAACCCTCCACTTGCCGGTCTTCTTTTTAACCACCACCGTATTGACCAACCAGGTGGGATAGTACACTTCTCGGATCGCCTGCGCTTCGGTCAGACGATTGACTTCTTCTATGACGACGTCAGCATGTGCAGCTGCCGATCGCCGGGCTTTCTGGATGATAGGCCGGCACTCCGGCTGGACGTTGAAGTGATGGCTGATGAAATCTGGGTCCACGCCCAGCATCTCATAGGGCATCCAAGTGAACACCTCCACATTACACTTCAGGAAACTGACAATGGACTCCTTGTCTGCTTCGGCCATATGAGAGCCGATAAGAAAGAAGCGCTCCGGATCATCGGCGCTTAGAGGGACGGTGACAAGGTCCTCAACTGATTTTTCTGAGGCACTTGTACTGACATCCTCCAGCACGGGCTGATCTGGAACCTCCACCCACTGAACTTGCTCTAGGGTGACCTTTCCTTTGACAGCATCGATATAGCACTACTTCGCAGACGTTTGGTCACCCCTAAGCTCCTCCACTCCTCTGCCTCCAATGAATTTAATGACCTGGTGGTATGTGGAAGCCACTCCCTTGATGCTATGGACCCAAGTTTGTCCAAGGATAGCGTTGTAGGGTGATAGGACATTGACTACCACAAATTCCACCTCGGTAGTGACCGAGCCGATGGTCACCGGGATGAAGATTTTACCGAGCGGCCAAACAGAATCCGTATTGAATCCTACCAGGGGCATGTCGGTCGGTAGTAAGTCCTCTGCCTTGTACCCCATTTTCTTGAACATGGAATAGTACATGACGTCTGCCGAGTTGCCGAGGTCGATGAGGACCCTTTGGACCTGGCAGTCGACAACCTGTAGGGTGATGACTAGGGCGTCATCGTGGGGGTGTTGAACCCTATTGGAGTCTTTATCTGAAAAAGTAATATAGTACATGGAGTCCGGTTTCAGCTTCTTTGGCATGGGTTGCACGGGAAGGATCTCCTTTGCCTCTATCTGTTTGAGCTCTGACCGAAGCTGCTCCTCTCATCAGTGATCCACCATCCCGTAGATCACGTTGATGATGCATAGAGCCGTCTTGGGATCCTCCTTTGGTACGACAACAGCTGTCTTTTCTGTATCAATGTATTCCCTAAGGTGGCCAGTAGTGACCAACTCCTCGAAAAAATCCTTGTAAGCTCGACAATTAGTCATCAGGTGTCCTTTCTCCCTATGGTAGGAGCACCTGAATTTGTCGTTTCTCCCTTTGGTGGCCCCCAATCGCTTCTCCGGCCATCTAAAGAACGGCTCCTTTTCGATTTTGCGAAGGAGCATGAATGTTGGCTGCTTGAAGACGGTGGTGTGGGCCACGAATTCAGACGGCTTGTACGTTCGGGGTTCCCCTGGCTGGACAGTGTTGGTTTCTTTCCTTCTGACCACACTGTTGTTGTTGGAACCGTGACTGGAGCGCTGCTCGACCTTGCTCCTTTCCTCCTTGGCCTCTTCGAGTTTCGCGTGGAGCTCAATCCTGGCCATGAGCTCATTCATGGTGACCGGAGGGAACAACATCAAATCTTCGAACTCTCGGCTGGAATGGTCCAGGCCGAGCTTGAATGATGTCACTGCAATTTTTTGATTGGAGTCTCCAATTTCATTGCAGAGGTCCCAATACCGGACTACGTATTGGCACAGAGATTCTGACCTCGCTCGCCGAAGGCCAAGGAGGGAATCGACCTCTTTCTTCACCCTGGTACTGGTGATGAACCGAGCCAGGAAGGTCGTTGAGAAGTCTCTCCATGAAAAGATGGACCCTACTGGCAGTCGGTCAAACCAGAGTAGTCCAACCTCTCCTAGGATGGACAGGAAAAGCTTGCACATCAAGGCATCCTCTCATGAGTAGAGGGACATCATCTGCCTGAAGTGCACAATGTGAGTGTACGAATCCATTTTGGGACCATATTTGTTGAACTTCGGGGAAGAGAAGCCTGCCGGAGGCCTCGCAGCTTCAATTTCTGGAGAGAATGGGGTGCAAGGGATTCTTTCCTGTCGACACGGCTCATAGGTCCGAGCCGGCAGTACTTCCTTTCTCCTCCTCTGAGTGACCTCTTGCTACGAATATGGTACCTGGCTGTCTCCCTGGCCACTATGCCTCTGGTGCGTGTGTGGTGACAGCTCCCGTGCTGGGCGAGGTCTATGAGCTGCTAGGATCGCATTGGAACCGAGGTGGTCAAAGACAGCTGGCCGACGACTCTAGGCCGAACGCTCGTCCCTATGCCGGGGAGGCGAGACTCGACACCTGACATGACGGTCCTCGTTAACCCTCTGCCGGACATGGACTTCCTCTTCCCTCCTTCCAAGTATGTTCAAGATAGAGGGCCTGTCTTGCTTAGACCTGCTTCTGCTTTGGGAAGGCTCCTGGTATTCACGTCCATCCTCCTCGGCATGGCTTGGTGCAGGTGCCTCCCTTCTCTTCTCGGTGGCCTTCCTCAGGAGGGTCATCTCGTGCATGATGGCGTCGATCTGGTGGTCCCTCCGGCCCAAGTCACCTTCCAACTTACGAATATACAATCAACCAAGACAAAGACCGAATTGTCCTAAATGCAGAAAAAGTCACGAAGGAGAATGCTGGGCGAGAGGGCCTATGGTGTGTTTCGGATGTGGTCAAGTGGAGCATTACAAGAATGCTTGTCCTAACATACTCACTGGAGCTAATGATGTACCTGTCGGGAACCCAATAAATGATGCGAATCAAGGCAACCGGAATCAGAGGCAAGGAAGGGCGTTTGCCATTATCCCAGGTGATCCTAGGAATGACGAAGGGGTCATAGCAGGTAGAATTTCTATATGTGGATTTCCTACTTATGCGCTATTTGATTCTGGATCTACGCATTCCTTTATTTCTGCAATGCATGCCGGAGTGATAGGTAGAATTTCTGAACCATTAGATTTTGATCTTTTAGTGTCTCAGCCTGCGAGTAAGGGCGTTGTATGCTCAATAGTTTTGAGAAACTGTGAAGCTACTATCGGGGGAGTATCTATGCTGATAGATTTGATTCCATTGACCATGATGCATTTTGATGTGATCATTGGAATGAATTGGCTATCCAAGTTTAAAGCAAAAATAGATTGTACTTCAAAGTTGATTACCTTTGAAGAGCCCAAAGGTGGGTATACGAAATTTGAAGGGGAGAAGGTTGTTACACCACCCTGTTTTGTTTCGGTAGCAAAAGCTCATCGACTTTTGCAGAAAGGTTGTCTGGGATACCTCTGTAGTATCTCTACAATTTTGGCAAGAGATTTATTAATAACCAATATTCCAATAGTTCGAGATTTCACCGATGTATTTCCTAAAGAGTTACCAGGCATACCAATCAATCGAGAAATAGAATTCTCTATTGATACTATACCTAATTCTCAACCAATATCGAAAGCACCTTATCGTATGGCGACAACTGAACTTAAGGAATTAAAGACTCAGCTGAAAGATATCGTGGATAAAGATTTCATTAGACCAAGCTCATCACCGTGGGGAGCACCAGTGTTATTTGTCAAAAAGAAAGATGGAACTATGCGCCTATGCATCGACTACAGGGAGCTGCACAAGATTATGATCAAGAACAAGTATCCATTACCGCATATTGACGATTTATTCGATCAGTTGCAAGGAGAACAAGTATTTTCGAAGATCGAATTACGTTCGGGGTATCACCAACTGAAGGTAAAGCGGAAGATGTAGACAAGACTGCGTTTCGAACCAGATATGGCCACTATGAATTTCTAGTCATGCCATTTGGAGTAACTAATGCGCCAGTAGCATTCATGGATCTTATGAATCGAATCTTCACCAATTACCTTGACGAGTTCGTGATCGTGTTCATTGATGATATTCTGATCTACTCAAAGAACGAGGATGTGACGGTTCGGAAATTTAAGTATAATTTCCGTTATTCCAAATTTATTATTGGAAATATCTAAGCATTTAAATATTCATTTAAATATCTTTTGGAAACAATGAAATGCAAATCCTCCCTTTGGTTTCAAGTGGTCATTAAAATCTATTCTCAAATTGACTCTCAATTATTCCCGGACCTCCCCGAGGTGAGTTTTGATGGTACGAGAAATTAGATATGCTTGGGATTGAAAATTTGAGGTGTTCATGGATGTTCGAGTGATTGACACGAGTGTTCGGCAATCACCATTTTGGAAATAAACTTTTCCTCTCTTCCCTCTCATTTCGAAATAGGGTTGGCCATTCCTCCCCTTTTATTTCGATATGTGCCCTGTGGGTGGTGGGTCGACCAACTGTATTTCAATATGCAGGACTGTTGCATATCGAAATACTCCTTTGTATTTCTTCATCAGTGAGCTCCCAGGCCATTTCCATTTCGATATAAAGTAGGGCAAAATTTCGATATGTTGCTTTGTTATTTTAAGTCAGTAGGTTTCCCCCTTTGTTGCATTTCGATATGCCTCCTGCATACATATCGAAATGATGTTCAAATATTTCGATATACTTTTTAAGAGTATATCGAAATGAAAGTGCCACTGTTCGAAATTCCTTTTGAGGCATTTCGATATACCAACGTAGGGTATATCGAAATGCAGTGTCATCTGGGCTTAAAGCAGGACTGCTGCATATCGAAATACAACACCTGTATTTCGATATGCCCTTCATTAAGGGTATTTTTGGAAGGATTTTGGGGCATCTATATAAACTCATATCCTACTCAACCCTAAACGAAAATCAGTCCCAACATCACTCCCAACAGCCTCCATTCCCCTCTCTCCCCCTCTAACCCGAAATTCCCTCTCTCTCCACCTTCTCTTTTATTTTCTCACTTGGTTTGGGGGATTTTGAGAGAACACCCTTCCCAAACCTTGTTCCTCTCATCTCCCTCTACACATTGACAGGCATAGTTCCATGGCTTGCATTGAAGGACTCTCTCCTAGGGTTTTGGTGGGCTATTTGCACAAGGTAGAGTACTTCTAACCCTTGTATATATGTTCTAGGTGATCCCCTTCCCCCCTCTTTCAAACTTATCATTGATGTATGTATGTCTAGGACTTGTTAGGTCTCCCAAGGTGTGTGTGTTGGGTCTAAACTGAAATTGACTTTGGATATAGTGTCCCCAAGACTTTAATTTAAGGTTCCTAAGCATAAATTAGAAAAGCCCCAATTTTCACTAAAACCCTAATTTTGACTTGGTTTGACTAATTCGGGGAAATGGTCAATTGAGCTTGGGAACGTTAAATTAAAGTCGTCAATATCTTATTGGTGTTTTGACACCCCATAAATTGTTGAATTTTGGCCTTTGGCCCAAAAGTTTGGAAATCTTGGAAAATGGGAATTTGAAATTAATTGTGATTCACTATAGATTTTGATCCTTGAGTTGGCTATACCTTATGGGATTTTGATCCCCGGGATTTTGATTCCTGAACGTTTACGTTCACGACATTGTGCAATGGGGGTTTGACCGGACCCTCCCGTCGAGTCGGATAATTCTAGGAAATATACGATTAGATTGTTGACAAGCATCTAATTCGGAACTAAATAGCCTAAACTCACTTGTACTAGTTTGACCTTATATTGATCAGGAATTGAGAAATATCTTTGAAACCCCTTATTTTGATAAGGTGGGTGTTTTGACACAATCATTGGTTATGATGGAAATTCGGAATCAAATGACTCTTGAAACAAGTTTTGGACAACCTACTCAAACTTGGCTATCTTTTATTGGAAACCTATCGGGCTCTTATATGCATGGCATTCTTTCCTTTTTCACAATTGTTTTATACCCAAGTACATCTATTGCATATATTCTCTGTTTAGATTTCCTCTACTAGGCATGTGCCTAACCCTCTATTTTTAGGGAAAGATCACATGGCATAGTTTGGAGGTGGAGCTTCAAGACATTGAAGAATTTGAAGAACTCTTTTGGTGTAATGTATTTTAATTTCCTTTCTGCACTTCTATTTTATTTGGGTACCCAGTTTGTAATATTTAAACTAGACTCATTTCCTTATTTGTGGTTTGTGGATTGTGGAATGTGGTTCGACATGCATGCTATGGTGGGACTTTATGTTTAAATGTTTATTCAAAATGCTCTAATATTCTCTTTCAAAAAAAATTTGGTTTAAATTCCGGGGCCGTTACAATTGGTATCAGAGCTTTAGTTTCGAAAACTTAGGGACTTTGGGAAGACACTTAGTCTCGATGGATGCATTGTGTGACTGCTGCATTACATTTTGTATGATGATGCATATGTGCTTGGGCATTGAATGTTTGCATGCATTGCATGAGAGCCGATATAGAAATTTATAAAACAAATGAATTATAAAGGCCTATTCTTGGAATCCTTTCCTATTATTGGTGATCTAGGGTGTTTAACCCTTGTTGAGAGTCGTTGAGCTGTTCTTCCTAGATTTTCTGGTTGTTGGTATTGGTTCCGAGTCTTGATCGGTGTTCCAATCTAGTCTAGTGGTTGTCACAAGAAATTTGTTAGTGGTCGGTTGGACTCCTCTCTTTTATAAAAATCTTCAATCCCTCTCTATCTTGTAGATCTATGGCTAACCGTCGTGGTCGTGGACGCCGTGGGGTTCAGATTCCTGATGAGGGTAGCGAATAAATCAATGGTCTAACCAGGGATGTCCCGGGTATTGCTCAACCTGAAGGGGTTATACCCGGGGGGATGGCAAATGCTGGTCAATTCATTCGGGACATCGCTACTGCTGTGGTTGAGGCTAGCCGAGGAGTTGCAATGCCTAGAGAGAATGCTCCTAATAGTATCTATGAGTCACTTCGGGAGTTTCGTCACATGGATCCACCAAGGTTCACCGGTGAAGGCGACCCTATTGAGGCTGATCATTGGATGACAAAGATCCGCAAGATCTTTGAGATCCTTGAAATCACCGAACATAAGGTTTGTCTCTCACTCGCCTCATACCATCTTGTAGGGGAAGCGACTGCTTGGTGGACATCGATTGTGGAAGCACGAAGGGATGATCTTCGGGTCCTTGTCGGTGCAAATCCTGAAGCTGTTATCGACCCACTGGGAACCATGACTTGGGCTGACTTTGAAGCCCTCTTTGAAAGTCAGTATTTTTCGGAATCATTTCGTGATGGTCTACGCAAGGAGTTTGAAAGGCTCACGCAGGGTGGCATGTCAGTAACTCAGTATGCCGTCAAATTTTAGTCCCTATCTCGGTTTGCTCAAGATTGGGTTAGTTCTGAAGAAAAGAAGTGTAAGCGGTTCGAGCGAGGTCTCCACCCCTCTATCCAGCGTTTGATTCTGGGTCACCGTATTCGGGTCTTTTCTGATATGGTGGAGTGTGCAAGACTCATTGAGTCAAAGAAAGATCCGTCTCGTGAAGTTAAAATTTGGGAACCTAGGGGTCAGTCCTCCAGTTCTAGTGGTTTCTCAAGAAGTTTCGGAAAAAAGAGATCGCATGATCAGTCGCGTTTTTCTAAGAGGCATAGTCAGCATGTCAAGCTTGGTCAGCCAGGTGTCTCCTCCAGAACTCAAGTTGTCTGTCACCGATGTAATCAACCCGGGCATTATCGTTCTGAGTGCCCATTGGTTACCTGCCATGATTGTGGCCAAGCCGGTCACTTCTCCAAATTCTGTCCTCCTAAGGGTATTGAGCGCAGTGAGACAGGGTCTGTTCAGCAACCTCGTCATGTTCAGCCATTCCAGCAGCAGCATCAGTTTCAGACCGTTCCGGTGTCTTCTAGCCAGGGCTCTAGGTCTGACAGAAGAGGTCCTTCGGGACCAGGGCAGTCTTCCGGTCAGCGTAGTGGCGCAGGACGCAGCCAGATGACTCAAGGTCGAGTGTATGATGTTCCATCTGTTGCTCCTCAGCCTTCAATTCAGCAGCCAGAGGCATCGGTTGTGCGCGATAATATTCTTATTTACAACCCTTGGGCAACTGTTCTTATTGATTCTAGTGCATCTCATTCTTTCCTGGCTTTATCTTTTGCGTCTTCTTTGGGATTGGAGTTGGAGGCCCTTGATCCTCATATGTTGGTGGAATCGCCCGTTGGAGGCCGTATTCCCTTAAATCATTTCTGTCAACAGTGCGAGATGACAATCGCCGACCAACATTTCTCCTTAGACCTTATATTGTTGAGCATGTCTGGGTTTGATGTCATATTGGGCATGGATTGGCTATCCACCTATCATGCCAGTATAGACTGTTTCCGTCGTCGTGTTTTGCTTCACGCGCCGGAAGGAGATTTCTTATATTTTATTGGTGATCGTCAGGACCCCATTGAGTCAGCCTTTTATGATCCGAAGGAGCGTGGCTCCATTTGTTGTTTACTCGCCAACCTGGCCTTGGATGACAATGTCTCCGAACGCCAAGAGCTACCAGCCGTAGTTTTCCGAAGTATTTCCAGAGGAGTTACCAGGTCTACCTCCCGAAAGGGAAGTGGAATTCTCTATTGACCTCATTCCTGGATGTGCTCCTATCTCTTTTCCACCGTATCGATTTTCTCCTGCCGAATTGAGGGAATTGAAGTCCCATATCGAAGACTTATTTGAGTTGGGTTTCATTCGTCCGAGTTCTTCCCCTTGGGGAGCGCCTGCTCTCTTTGCCAAGAAGAAGGATGGATCTCTTCGTCTCGATATCGACTATCGCAAGTTGAACCACATGACCATCAAGAACCGTTATCCTATGCCCAGGATCGACGATCTCTTTGACTAACTCCGAGGTTCGATTTGTTTCTCCAAGATCGACTTGCGATCCGGCTATCATCAGTTACGTATTCGGGAAGAGGATATTTCCAAAACAGCGTTCTGCACCTGCTATGACCACTTTGAGTTTGTGGTGATGCCATTTAGGCTAACCAATGCTCCGGCTACCTTTATGGATCTGATGATCTATTCAGTTTCGGTGTAAGAGCATCAGGCTCATCTCCGTATTGTTCTGGATCTTTTGCGCGAGAATCAGCTTTATGCCAAACTCAGTAAGTGCGAGTTTTGGCTTTTAGAAGTGAAGTTCTTGGGACATGTGGTGTCTCAAGATGGTGTTTCTGTTGATCCAGTCAAAATTGAGGCTATCCTTTCCTGTCCTAGACCATCTAGCGTGTTTGAAGTTCGTAGTTTTCTTGGTCTTGCGGGTTATTATTGACGCTTCATTCTCGACTTCTCTCGCCTTGCAGCTCCTATGACTCATTTGACACGCAAGGATGTCCGTTTTATCTGTGATGACGCTTGTGAAGTGGCTTTTGAGGAACTGAAGAGACGCTTGACATCTTCTCCTATTCTTATAGTTCCGGAAAGAGGTGTTGGTTACACCGTCTATTGCGATGCTTCGCATGACGGGTTGGGTTGTGTGCTGATGCAAGCGGGTAAAGTTGTGGCTTATGGGTCTTGTCAGTTGAAAATTCATGAGAAGAACTATCTGACGCATGATTTGGAGCTTGCCGCGGTGATTTTTGCATTGAAAAGTTGGAGGAACTACCTCTATGGCAAAAAGTTTGAGGTATTTTCTGACCATAAGAGCCTCAAATACTTGTTCACGCAAAAGGAACTAAATATGCGCCAGCGCCGATGGATGGAACATCTTGAGGATTATGATTTTGAGCTACACTATCACCCAGGTAAGGCTAACGTAGTTGCCGATGCATTGAGCCGACGGTCCTGTCATTTAGCTAGCTTATCCATTCATGATTGGAAGCGTGTAGATGACTTCAGAGAGTTCGTTGATCATGCCGAAGAGGTTGGAGAAAACGTCACCTTGTGTAACATGATGGTTCAGTGTTCACTATCTCAAAAAGTTATAGAGGCACAAGTTGATGATGGAGAAACGGCAGTCATGCGTTCTAGATATCTTGAGGACGATGCACCTCGAGATTGGGCTGTGTTTGACGATTTGAGCGTTCGTTATCAAGGCAAGTTATTTGTTCCTCTACCATGCCGACAGGAAATTCTTCATGAATTTCATCATTCCCCTTTTGCCATCCATCCGGGAAGGAATAAGATGTACCATGACCCGCGGCGACAGTTTTGGTGGTCTGGATTGAAGAATGATGTTGCAAATTTTGTGAGGCGATGTCTTGTTTGCCAACAAGTGAAGGCCGAACATCAACGTCCGGCGGGTACTCTTCAGCCCTTACCCATTCGGAATGGAAGTGGGAACATGTCACTGTGGATTTTGTTTCTGGTTTTCCTCGGTTGCAGGATGGCAAGGATGCTATTTGGGTGGTCGTTGATAGATTGACCAAGTCGGCCCATTTCCTACCGATTCGGGTTTCTTAATCCGTGGATTCCTTGAGCCGTTTGTATATTCGCGAAATCATTCATCTTCATGGAAGACCATTGTCCATCGTATCCGATCGCGATCCTCGTTTTACTTCACGTTTTTGGAGGAGCTTGCAAAAATCTTTTGGCACCGAACTTCATTTTAGTACGGCTTTCCATCCTCAAACAGATGGGTTGTCGGAGCGCACCATCCAAACCTTGGAAGACATGCTCCGTGCATGCGTCTTGGACTATCAAGGTAGTTGGGGTGACCATTTGCCTCTTGTCGAATTTGCATATAACAATAGTTATCAATCCAGTATTGGGATGGCACCTTTCGAAGTAATGTATTAAAGACCGTGTCAGTCACCCGTTTATTGGTATGAGATTGGGGATGTTACAGAGATGGGTAATGAAGCCGTCAACCAAACTACCGAGCAAATCAAGCTAATCCATCAACGTTTGTTGACCGCCCAAAGTCGTAACAAGAGCTATGCGGATAATCGTCGCCGTCCTTTGTCGTATGAAGTTGGTGATCATGTCTTCTTGAAGGTGTCAACTCGCCGTGGAACCACTCGTTTTGGAAAGAGGGGTAAGTTGGCTCCTCGCTTCATTGGTCCCTTTGACGTTATTGAGCGGATAAGGGAAGTGGCTTACCGTTTGGCTTTGTCTTACCAAATCTCAAGTGTTCATGATGTGTTTCATATTTCTATGCTCTATAAGTATTATCCCGATCCTTCTCATGTCCTAGATTGGTCATCCATCGCTTTGGAGGCGGATGCTTCATACGAAGAATGTTCCGTTCGTATTTTGGATCCGAAGGAAAATGTTTTACGGGAAAAGACTATTCCTCTCGTCAAGGTTCTTTGAAAGAACCATAATATCGAAGAAGCTACATGGGAAAGAGAAAGTGAGATCCGAGAGCAACACCCGGAATTGTTTGATTCCTAGAGTTTCTTTATATTTTATTTTTGATTTTTTATTTAAAATCTCAAGAAAATAATAAGTGATCCGGCAAAAACCGACTCACAAATTATTTTCTTGATTCAGATCACAAAGTTTACTTAATTCGCCTATGATCTAAATCATAAGATTTGATTATTGAATGTTTTGTTTTTTTATTTGAAAATCTAAAAAAATAATAAGTGATCCGGAAAAACTCAACTAACAAATTATTTTCCCGATTCAAATTACAAAGGTTACTTAATTCACCAGTGATCTAAATCATGACATTTATTTATTGAGTCCGCTTCCTATAAGAGATCCCGCACAAAAAATCTGTGCGGACTTCTAATCTCGGCCGCACAGATTTGATCCAGCGGCCAGGATCAGCGCGGGATCAGTCACTAACACTTAAGTGCCGCGCTGATCCTGGCCACTG
>NMUG010001420.1:0-17949 GCA_002855965.1 Monotropa hypopitys | reverse complement strand
TATCAACAATATTCTCGGCCACCACAGCAGTATCAGCAAGCCTCTTGTCCTTAAGCAACCTTTGCTACCCCTTTGGCAAGTTCATCAAGCTCGAATGAGGTTCCTCCTCCCCTGTTTGACCAGTATCAGCAATATCATCAATCTTCAGTTACCCAACCAAATCATTCACGGGCTTCTGCTATGACCATCACCTAGTCAGGTTTGCTTGGTTCCTATACCACATGTATCCTACCTACCACATGGATTTCTAATTCTGGTTGTTCCCATCATATGACCCCTGCGTTGTCATTACTAAGTCATTGTGTCTCCCTCGCTTCTCCTATTAGTATTTCTACTGCAAATGGATCTCCTATGCACGTTGTCTCCATTGGGTCTATTCTCCCAATCCCATCTTTTCTCTCTATCCCTAATGTATTTTATGTTCCTCAGTTATCCCTTAGTCTTCTTTCCATTAGTCAATTGGCTGATTCTGGTTTTGATGTTGTATTTTTTTCTTCTGACGGTGTTGTGCGGGATTGGATGTCCAAGAAGGACATTGGGACTGGGCGTTTTGGAGGAGTTTCATGTTCCTATTGCATCTACTACCATTGTCATGTCGTCATTTCATTTAGATCAGCAGTCTTCTCCTTTTTATCTTTGGCATTCTAGATTAGAGCATTTATCTAGTGAATGTTTGAAAGTTTTAGTTAAGTCTGGGTGTTTGGGAAACACTTATGTCGGTGATATTTCTGAATGCAGTGGTTGTAAGTTTGCAAGGATGTCTGTTTTACCTTTTAATAAAAGTACCTCTATTTCTACTTCTCTGTTTGAGCTTGTTCAAACAAAATTTGTGGGGACCTTCCCCAGTTGCAACCAAAGGTGGTTCACATTATTATGTGTCATTTGTTAATGATTTTACTAGGTTCACATGGGTCTATTTGTTGACACATAAATCTCATTTTTACCAAGCTTATTGCATTTTTTACTCCATGGTTCACACTTAGTTTTCCACTGAAAATAAAATTCTTCGCTCTGATTTGGGCAGTGAATACTCCCTGGGTGAATTTACTGACTTTCTAGCCAACTGTTCACCAATCTTCCTGTACTGACACTCTTTCTCAGAATGGACGTGCAGAATGCAAACATCATCATCTTCTCAATACTGTATGATCTCTTCTGATGTCCTCCTCTGTGCCTGTCGTTTGGGGGGGGGGGTTATGCTCACTACATGTCTTCTTAATCGGATGACTTCTCCTCTTTTGTCTGGTTCGACCCCTTATGAACGTCTTTATGGCAAGATTCTCAACTACTCTCTTCTTCGTGTTTTTGGCTCCACTTGCTTTGTCCTCCCTAAAAAGGACAGGACTAAGCTCAGTGCTAGTTGTGTCTTATGCATCTTAGGATATAGCATCCAGCAAAAGGGCTAACGTTGTTATGATCATGTGACTCGGAAATTGTATGTGTCACGGCACGTTACTTTTCTCGAGCATTTGTCCCACTTTTCTCGAGCACCCACCCAAGCCCCTGTTGCCAAAGTGGATCTTGTGCATATTGATCCATTCTCATTGGACATTCATGTTGAGGATTATGTTCGTACTCTAGAATTGTCCGATGTTTCAAATGTTCCACCCGTTTATCCTATTTCTCCTTTTCCCAAACATTATTTGTGATAACTGTGCCCAGAAAATAATAAAAGTTGGGTAAATTTTATTTAAAATAAAATTGGGAAGTTTAAATAAAAATGCTTGAAGTGAACTCTAAATTTATGATGGAATATAAGTGGTGGTGTGAGTGTAATATACTAGATTAGTGTATGAAGGGGATTAGCCTACATCAAAAAAGGGATGGGTGTGTGGAATCATTTGTACTTAAAGACAATCTTTGTAGTTTAGCAAGAATAGAAAATCTGTCATAACATTTGTAATTCTCCCGTAAACCTTATTTGAGTTAGAGATCAAGGGGGAAGAAGAAGAACTAAGGGGGGAAATCAATCTTAGTCTTGAGGGATCTATTTCTATCATCTAAGGTATGTAATTTCATTGTAATTCACTAGTAGTTAAAGTTTTTAAAGGATTTCCCATGAAGTGTTTAAGGAAAATCTGGGAGCTTAAGTTCTTGAGGAATTTGTGAAGGAAATGGTATCTAAACATTTTGTTTAATAGAATTCAACTTTGAAATAGGTTTGTAGGTGTTGCTAAGTAATTTGCTATAAATTTTTATAGCTTTTGTTGAAGTATCTGCTGTAAAAATTGAGTTTGAGAATATATAATTTGAACCAGAAAATCTCCTGCATGAACCTATTCCGGTATCTGGGAATTCTGGGATACCGGTATCTGGGACTGTGGCTGGGATACCGGTTTCATTAATCTGGGATATCGATATCAGGGTTAAGGTTGGGATACCGGTATCATAGTGAATGATAATACCGGTATCATAGGGTATTGGAAAATATAAAGGAAAAATGTAAAACTTTGTGATTTTGTTTAGATGAATTCTTGGGGGGTTCCCGAGCCTCAAACCCGAGGTGGGGGACGTATCGAACCTTAGTAAACATTATTCGGATATTAAATTGAATTGAAAATGATTAACAAATAAGTGATTTATTTTATTTCAAATGTTAATTATCCTTTGGTTATTGTGGAATTATTTGACAACGATTTGAGTTTAATTTCAGGGGAATCTAGGTATCTTTATCCGGCATCATCCAATACAAAGAAATCGACCTAAGGGAGTTTGGTGAGTTTAAATAATTAATTTAAACTTTGTTCTTTGTTTAATTTAGTCGTTGCAAGCATGATAGCAAGTATTGCTTTATTTATGCTTATTTAGAAGCATCTGTGGTAAGATATGAATTTGTTTCATCTGTAAGAAGAATTGTGAAAATGTTGTATCTTTGAAAGATGATGTGTGTATGTGTATGGTAGCCTAAGGGCTGGAACTGAAGAATAACGCGTGTGTAGCCTAAGGATTGAATATGAAGAGAAAGATGTGTGCGTGTAGCCAAAGGGCTGGAACCACGAGAACAACACGTGTGTAGTCACTCACAGGACTGAGAAAAGAAATAGCCAAAGGGCTGGATACAATAAATAGCCACAAGTCTGGATAAAGAAATAGCCAAAGGGTTAGATATATTAAATTGCCAAAGGACAGTAAAGGTGTATAATGTGTGTGTGGAGTATAAATTGCCAAAGGATAGGAAATGTGTATAGTGTGTGGAGTATAAATTGTCAAAGGGCAGGAAATTGTGAATAATATGATAATCAATTGTGGCACACTTTAGTTAGACTGAATGACACATCTACACGTTAGATTTGCTTCATGTCAATTGTTTTCTTTTATTTATTTATTTGCAAAGTTTATTTTAACTAATAAACTCCTGGATTTTTCTGTGACTTATTTTGCATTGAGAAATCCATATTCTCAAGCTAGCTTTGAGGTCCACTACAAAGTTGGAGTTAGAGCTTGGAGGGGTTTTGAGTAACAGTTTTGGTACTATGCTAGTTGTATCTTTTGTTGTACATTTCAGTGTGTTTATATCTGTTCGTATATATGGTTTGAGGAACATCTGTACTGTTAGTTGTTTTCTGATTGTTGGTTTAGAGTATATTAGTTTATGTGTTGTGGGATTTTGTCTTGGTGTGGTTATTGAGTGTGTGGCTTTATGTTATTATGGTATTTCCGTTTATCTCACATCTCCGTGTCCGCAGAAAATAATAATTATTTTGGCGGGACGGGATGTGACACTATGTCTGTCGTGCTCCTCCAACTACCCCTCCTCCATCTGCTTCAGACGGCTCTGATCTGCTTGCACGCCGATATCCATCCCGTGATCGTCGCCCACAGGTAAAAGTTGGTTTTTCTAATACCTATTTTTCCTCTTCTTATTTCTCCTTATCTAGTCTCCATACCTATTTTGAACCTCGGTCCTACAAAAAAACTTGTAATGGTCCAAATTGGGTAACTGCAATGAATGAAGAGCTCACTACCATTGCTCAAACTCAGACGTGGGATTTGGTTCCCCTCCCGGATGAGAAGAATCTTATTGGCTGCAAATGGGTCTTCAAAGTTAAAGACTCATTCTGATGATTCTTTGGAATGATACAAGGCTCACTTAGTGGCCAAGGGGTTTTCACAGGAATATGGTATTGATTATGAGGAGACTTTCGCTCATGTTGCTAAAATGACATATGTTCGCGTGTTGATTTCTGTGGTGACTATGCACCAGTGGTCTGTCTCTCAATTGGATGTCAAAAAAGTATTCCTCAATGGTTATCTCTCCGATGAAGTGTACATGTGTCCTCCAGGATTTTTTCATGCTCCTTGTCTTGTTTGTCGTCTCTGTCATGCCTTGTATGGTCTGAAACAATCCCCGCGTGCTTGGTATGCCCGCTTTCATGATGTGGTTTTACAGATGGTTTTCAGCCCAACGCCCATGATTCTGCTCTTTTTCTTCGCCGCACTTCTCAGGGTTTGGTTCTTCTTTTGCTCTACCTTGATGACATGATTATAATGGGTTCTGATTGTACTGCTATTGATGAGGTCAAACGATATTTATTTCACGCATTCGAAATGAAAGACTTGGGTCCTCTTCGGTATTTTTTTGGCATTGAAGTTGCATCTTCTCCTAGGGGCTATCTCTTAACCCAGACTAAGTATGCCATCGATATTCTTCACCATGCTCAACTCACTGATGACAAAGTTTTTGATCATGCTAAGTTTGCTGCTATTGATGGGGTACCTCTTGCCGACCCTACCGAGTATCATGAGCTTGTTGGTTGTTTAGTTTATCTCACACTTACTCGGCCCGATATTTCCTACATTGTGCATGTCATCAGTCAGTTTGTCTGTGCTCCTCAGTCTACGCATTGGGTTGTCTTGCTTCGTATCCTGCAGTACGTTCGTGGCACCATGTTTCAGTGTTTACATCTCTCTTCTTCTTCGGATCTAACACTTCGGGCTTATGCTGATGCCGATTGGGTCAGTGATCTCTCTGATCGTAAGTCTACTTGTGGCTATTGTGTGGGTTTTGGGTAATTCGCTTATCTCTTGGAAAACCAAGAAGCAATCATTCATTGCTCGTTCTACTGCAGAGACTGAGTACCGTGCTATGGCCCATGCTACCTCCGAAGTTGCTTGGCTTCGCTGGCTCTTATCTGATATGGGTGTCTCTCTATCCTCTCCTACGCCTCTTTATTGTGACAATAAAAGTGTCATTCAGATTGCTCAGAACTCAGTTTTCCACGAGCGCACGAAGCATGTTGAAATTGATTGTCACTTTGTTCGCCAACATCTTCAGTCCAGCATTATCACTCTCCCATTTGTCTCTTCTTCTCTTCAGTTGGCCGATTTCTTCACCAAGACGCACATCATTACTCGATTTCGTTTTTTCCTTGAAAAACTCTCGATGCCCTCCGGGCTCGCATCATGAGTTTGAGGGTGTGTGTGAATATATTTTTGGCGGATTTTCTTAATATTATAATTAAGGGTAGTTTAGTCTTTATGTTAATTAGGGTTTTGTAGTGACTGTTCTATAAAAAGGCTCTCTTATTCATTGTAACAGTGTCTCTTATCAATGGAATAACACATATGTTTGTCTCTCTCACCATTGCAAAGTAACAGTACTACCAATTGAAGACAAGTTGAGAGATAACAAATTAAGGCGGTTCATTCACATACCCTGAAGACCAACAAATATGACGGACTAAAAGGCCTAAATAGGAGGTAGGAAGAAAAATCAAACACAAATCGAATGCGTTTTTCTACAGTCCAGAGTGTCGGATGGAGCGGGAAAGAGCTGATCAAGGAGTTCCTCCACAAATGTTACCGTTGCAAGAAGTAGATCAATGAGAATGTTGAAGTCTTTATGCATGTATAGAGTTTTTGGTTCTTTCGAATAGCAGCTACTCTGTTTAATATTCCTTTATTGTCTTCTACATAGTTTGCGTAATTTCAAGTGTTCAATTTGTGTATTAGAAGTTTCTTATGTTGAGAGAGAGAGAGAGGGAGAGAGGGGGGGGAGAGAGAGAGCTGGTGTGATGTGGTGTCGGATCGGATTTGTAAACGTAGCTCTGATCAGATGTGTAAATCAGATTTGGAAATTGGGCTCGAATTGTATCGGATCAGATTCGGATTGAACCTGGATTTAATCAGGTCAGTTGACAACAAGCTTACTACGAGCATATGAACTCGTACAAAATAAATAAATAAATAAATCAACTACCAAAGTATTACTTCTCAAGAAGAACAAGTATTCAGTAAAATTTACACTTTAGGTCAACTCAGCTCACCATTTTCCTAAATCTTAGCAATACCACATTCCAAACTAGTACCAGAAAAAGTTGTTACTGGATGGATTTATGTGATTTTGTTCTGCCATACTTTATTTCGTTAAGGCATATAACTCAGTCAGAGCTCCAATGGGGCAAAACCCATATGCACAAGATTCGCATACACATGAAATACAAAATAACAAGTGAAAATTGGACAGCACAATGACTCTAGATATACTGGTGACACTACATTTAAGAACGCCATACTTTTGTTAAAATAAACAAATTACCGTGACATGGCATGGAGAAATTGTTGCAGAGAGCCTCCAGTCAACATTTTCCCCCATTGGCGCATGTACGAAATTAGCAGATAATGCATTGAGCTTCTGCCCACTAGAGACGCTCTGTAAAACATATTATTCAACATAGATAAGCCTACTCGCAAATTCAAAATGTTACATGAGGAATTCCACGTTCAAATCACAGTTTTGAGATTTGACCCAGATTGATTAGAGAATATGTCATCCTTCTTTAATCTTAGACCGTCAAGAGAAACAAATTCCTAATCTACAACTGAATAATAATGAAAGCATCGAGATTAACATTACATAAAACTAAATATAGTAAAAGTAGTTCACTTTTGATCAGGTGTATTCTCTTGTGACTCTTTTTTCAAAGTTGTGGATGCTCTAAACATGCAACCTTCTACTCCCAAAAGCAGATTTGGAGTGCAGTTGTGCCATTTAAAGTCAAAGTATTTCTATGAAAAGCCAAAAAAACTCAATACCAATTATATGCTTCACATTAGGAACCTAATTGCCGTTTTGAGTTACACGGTTGTTTGTCATACGAAAAAGGTAAGACGGGAGAATTAATCAATTGATTTTGCAGTGGCCTATGCTGACTTTGTGGTTGAGATTGGTGCAATTAGAACAAGCAAAGCCCAGGTTCTTTGAAATTGTGTAGTGGTGCATTGGGATATTTTCTTGGCAAGAATTAAAATTGAAGACAGCCTGGCAGAAATTTTATTTTTGGCCTCTTTTTGGGTGTCAGATTCTCCTTGATTTCCTTATTTTTTTAGTCCAAGTGATAGTGAATACAGTATTGTGAATTGTAGCTTTTGGCATTTCTCTTTTTCCTTATCCAAAAATGTTGCGCATTGTCTGTTCGAAGAAGGAAAAAACAGGCACCAATGTTACAAATTCCTTTAAAACTTCAGAAGCATACCTTATAAGTAGAACAAAATGTTGGCAATGGGAAGAGGGCAATCACATAATTGTGTAAAACGAACCTGAGCAAGAGAACCTTCAGGAGAAGACAATCCATAAAACCTCAGTGTAACATTACAATGGGTGCTCCGATTTTTCAACTTAGTGGACACATGAAGTTGCTCAAATCTACCACAAACAATCTCTGTCTGACTGACATCAATTATTCTAGCAGCAGCCTGACCAATAGATACATCCACCAAAAAATGTACCATATTCTGTGAGTCCTTTCCAAAATGTGAAGTCAAGTCCTCATCTGGCTGGTAGCTTAATAGGTTATTGATTGCCTGCCATTCTTCTTTCGTCAATCTTTCCTGCACAGACTCTGAATCTTCAGAAACATCCCCGACAGAGGCATTGCCGGAAGGAGTACGCCTGAAAACAAAGGAAACTGCAATAAGGAGCCAAAAACAAATGGATAACAAGCAGAAAATATCCTTTTAAGTACATGTCTTAAGGATTAAGCACACAAGCAAAAAAAATCATTCAATTGAAAGATAATGATTGAGACCGCCCCCTTCCTACAGACCATTGGAAAGAAAACCAGCTTCTCTTTCTAAGCATCCTCTGTTCAGCAGCTTCCTTGGATTTAACAGATTCAACCTTGGCATGTGCAAGAAACCTAAAAGATACACATGACATACAAAATGTCAAAAAGTCTGCAAAAGTAAGGGTTTGTTTGGTAACCACATTCAACACTTAAAACTGAATAAGTTCACTAAAAATGAAATAAGTTAGGTTTGATAACCAAAAATAATTTTATTGAACATATTAAGTGATTAGCAAAATAAAGAAGGAAAAAAAAGTAAGGCAGTGCCTACTTTTTCAAATTAAGTAATTAGCAAAAATGAATAAGTTCCGCATGATAGTTTTGAAGATAGTTTTTTGAAAAAGTAAGTTTTTAAAAACAGTTTTTCAAACTATTATTTTAACAAAGTTTTAAAAAATAATTTTGGAAATTGTTTACAAATTTTTTTTTAAAATATCTTTTTGAAAAAACATTTTAAAACATTTTTTAGAAAAAAAAGTTTTTAAAAAATATATTTTTAAAAAAATTTGAATTTTTTTTAATTCAATTCATTTATCTATAAGACGTGGACGAAGTCTTATGCGGTCCACAAATGTAGCACCCCTCATATTAAATTTTTCAATTCCGTATTTATTAAATTTAATTTAACATTTAATTACAGTCTTTGCATAAGCATATCATGTTTTAGATGCGCATAACAAGAATAAATTATAATTAGAATATTTGTTGAAGTTGGAAATGAATTTGAGTTGAAACTGATTAAAATTAAATCAATTAAGAAAATCTAGAAATATTAATTTCTTAAAACTACATACCGAAATAGGGTAGGATTATATTACAATATGACATGATCACTCTCTGGTTTTTGGCTCAAGCAGCCTTGACATACCGAAATGTGTGTTTATATATATACCGAAATGTGGGAATGAAGCTCTCTTGAATTTGGCTGGGGAAAACAAGGTATATCGATATATAAGTATGTATATATCGATATAGGGAGGTTCTGGAATGAAAATAATAAATGCATGCCTATTGATATACCGAAATGAGGATCTGGTCATCATATCGATCTATGGTATGTGTATATCGGTATATAAGATATTTTGGAGAAAATTTCCAGTCAGTGGAAGGGATCAAATTTAGCCACGTGTCAAATTTTAAAACACCTAGTACGTATATATCACTTCAAACACATCTCAAACACTTCATACACACACTTTTTACTCACACAAATTCGTAGGAGAGAGGGTTACATGAGTTAGAGAGAGAAAGTTTCAAGAACGAAATCGAAGAGGAAGGAAAGGCATTTCTGGGTTTATAATTAAAATAAAGGTAAGAATCAACCTATTCCTAAGTATTTTTTTTAGTTTCCAGAAAATTTAACATGATTTTAGTTATGAATTTTTATACTTTAGAAATAGAGGTGTGAA
This sequence comes from Monotropa hypopitys, assembly GCA_002855965.1. Lineage (NCBI taxonomy): Eukaryota > Viridiplantae > Streptophyta > Magnoliopsida > Ericales > Ericaceae > Monotropa > Monotropa hypopitys. The sequence goes on along the minus strand of NMUG010001420.1, from coordinate 8,474 downwards.
GTCCTTGTTTTATATTCCTAAGAGATGAGTTTTGTATATTTAAGGGTTTTCTTTGATTTGAGTTTAAAGAGTTTTATTGATTTTAGAAATTTAAGAAAGTATATGCACAGAATAGGTTTGTAACCTTGTAGCATAAGAGGATTGTTAATTGAATCTAGAGTTACTTATGATTGTAAGAGGTTTGAGTTTGGGTATAAAAATCGTGTAGAAGATGAGATTGCAATACCTGGAATTTCTTACTGAACCTCATATCAATATATTGGGGTAAATATATCGATATACTCATGTAATGTGTATGTCCCCAGTATACCGGAATGCAAGACATATCGATATGTGCGATGAATCACATATCGATATGTATGAATGTTTACATAGCGAAATGGCAACAGCAAACACATATCGGAACGAAGATGGCGAGGAAATCCCTCGAATAAAAAGATATCTGGCAAAAGAATTTAAAATCAAAGACTTGGGGAACTTGAGATATTTTCTGGGAATTGAAGTCGCTCGGTCCAAAATGGAATCTTTATATGTTAGAGAAAATATGTACTTGATTTATTAAAAGAAACTGGGATGCTTGGTTGTAAATTCTGTGACACGGTGGAGCTGTTGCAGATAAAGGAAACTATCAGAGACTAATGGGTAACCTCATTTATTTATCTCACTCGCGTCCTGATATTGCCTTTGTTGTTAGTATGGTGAGTCAGTTTATGCATGCCCCTTAGACCATGCACCTAGATGTAGTCATCAGAATCCTGAGGTACTTGAAATCTTATCAGGAAAGGGACTGTATTTCACGAAAAATAATCATCTGAGAATTGAAGCCTATACGGATGCTGATTGGGCAGGTTCCGTTACTGACAGGAGGTCCACTTCGGGGTATTGCACCTTTGTTGGTGGGAATTTAGTCACATAGAGAAGTAAGAAACAAAATGTAGTTGCTAGATCCAGTGCTGAAGCTGAGTTCAGAGCAATGGCACAGGGGGTGAGCTCCTATGGATCAAATTACTATTTAATGATTTGGGAATTGATCATTCTGATGTTATGCGCCTATGTTGTGATAATAAGGCAGCAATCAACATTGCTCACAATCGAGTTCAACATGACCGGACAAAGCATGTGGAGATTGACCGTCATTTCATCAAAGAGAAACTCACTAGTGGAACAATATGCGTGCTTTTTGTAAGGACGGGAGACCAACTAGCTGATGTCCTCACTAAGGGAATTGGCAGTAAGCCATTTCATGAAGTACTTAGCAAGCTGGGCATGAGAGATATTTACGCTCCAGTTTGAGGAGGGTGTTAGTATGATTTTTAGAATAATGCTTTCCTGTTATTTTTATTATTTAAGGTTCTTTTGTGTAATAATCCTACTACTGGGGTCCTTGATGTAATTCTATTTATTCATTTATTATATAAGGGAATGAGCCTAACCCATTCCCTAAGCTTTTCGACTAATCTAATTCAACAAAGATTACTTCTTTGACAATTCCGTTGTGCCGGTATCAAACCTGAAATAAGGTTTATAACCATATTTAATAAGATGATATGGTTATTGAAGCTTTCACTAATAACCTACACTCATTTGAATCTCTACCCTTCTTTGATCTTTCTTGATTTCATTCAGAATGTCAGGTTATGCCCTAACCTTGCTTAATCAGTTTAGATTAAGTTCCAGATGGTCACTTTGGTTTAACTCTGGGTTTTCGCAAATTCAAGTTGATTTCATGGAAACCCAATAAGTTCTATACATCCTTTTCCGGTAATTGACACGTCCATTTCCGGAAATTCATGTCTCTATTTCCGAAAACATAACCCCACAAGTTCCTAACTTACCTACTGACCTTCACAATTTCTAAAAGAACGGGAATTCTATTACGGAAATTTGGACTGCAGTTTCTCACTTCCCCTCTTTCCCTCTGGCAACCTCTTTCTTCTTTTCTTCATAATTTCCGTAAATCTATATAAATTTCCAGTAAATGATTCTACATTCCTTTAACTATTGAACTACATCTTCTTCATTTATTTCACTGTTGAATATCCCAAAGACAGGGTATAATTTTTTCCATTCTTCTTGAATTCCTTCCAAATTCATCATCAATTCATCTAAAATCTTAACCTCTTAACATCTAATTCTATACTTCCAACATCCATCCAAAAATCTGGAATTCACAAAGATTTTCAACTTAATCATTCCAATCACCAAATAACACCCAATTGATCTCTATTTCTCAAAATTTTATCCGTACAATTCTTTAAAGATGCCAAAACTCTAAGGAAATACTCTTATTAATTCCAAACCATACTCTCATACAGAATCTCCATACATCACTTCATAAGAGTGAGGGCGATGGTTCTCCATACACCATTTCATAAATTATTTCTGCCTCATCCTCATCCTCATTTAATAACTCACTCTCTTTCCGGAAATTCAACCTTCCTTTACTTCTAGTTTTCCGGAAGTTCAGCCTTAAGGCTTAATTTCTTCCCACTGCCTTTCCGGTAAATCGGCACCTCCGAAAATTCAATGCATGGCTTAACCTCTATTTCCACCGCATATTCCCGGAAATTCATCCTTAAAGATTCATTCCTTCCTACTGTTTTTTCGAAAATTGGGATTTAAAATTCATCCATTTTCCCGGTAATTCGCTCCTCATGACTACAACCTCACTTCTGGCCTTATTTTTTCCAAGGAAACCATGCATTCCCAGAAATGAATTGACTACTCCAGCCACTTCCCAGAGGCCGTCAACACTATAATTCAACTTGGTTTGCTCATTTTCATTCTAAATTCCATTATGGACCATGTTAGATAAACATTAACACAATTCACTAGGCAATTATTCAACTTAGTTGCCATCCACATCTTTTATTTATTCATAGAATTGCTTTAAAATAATATTTTCTAGGATGGGTATTACAATAGCGGAGTACGAAGCCAGATTTGCGGCCTTGTCACGGTATGCAGGAGATCTAATTGATACTGATGCAAAGAAATGTCGGAGATTCAGAAAAAGGCCTAAAAGACAATATCAGAACAAGGTTCATGGAATTCAACGAGAGAGATCATGTTGAGCTTGTAGACATGGCTCGAGAAGTTGGGAAAGATCTTCAAGAGATGTATGCCAAGAGAGAACAATTCAAGAAAAGACGAACAAATTTTGGGCCGACGGGAAGATTTGTTAGTGGTAGCGGAAGTTCTAATGCGAAGACAATGCAATCGATGAAAATGCCAAGAAATGCAAAATTTCAAGAAAGACCAAGGCCAAGCCAAAGTGTGGGCAAACAGAATTTTAGTAGGGGTGGACAGTTAGGTGGTCGTGGCAATACTTTCGTTGTTACAGATGTGGGTCGCTGGACCATTGTATAAAAGACTGTCCAGAAACGGAGGAAGGAGTGAGATGCTATAGATACGGGAAAATGGGGCATAAGGAAAACATGTGTACAAATTCTATAGTTACAACAATGGCATCCTTAGTAGGAAATGCATCGGCAGGAAGAGGATCGACTCCGAGTGGGTCAGTGGGTCGTGGTAGAGGATCTGGTGGTGTTGCTATAGTTCCAGGCAAGGTATTTTCTACGACTCGACAGAGTGCACATGCCAGTCCTGAAGTGGTGACAACTTGTTGATAGTAATTGTGCTCAGATCTTAGTTGACCCAGCTTATATGCATTCTTTCGTGTCAAATGCATCTGCTAAGCAATTGCATAGAACGTGTGAATCGTTAGATTGTGCCTTGGTTATTTCTACCCTGGTTGGAGATATTGTTGTGGTTGATGTCGTATATCCTTGATGTCAGGTATGCGTCGAAAGTAGAAACCTGGAAATCGATTTGGTACCGTTAGAGATAATAAACTTTGATGTGATTCTTGGTATAGATTCCCTGTCTAGTTACCATGCAGAAATTGACTGTTTTAATTAAAAAAAAGTGACGTTTAAAGTCTCGGGGAAGTCTGAAATTAAATTTGGTAGGAATAGACAGGATTATGTTAAAAACTTGGTATCGGCCTTAAAAGCTATAAAAATGTTGGAAAAGGATTGTGAGGGATATCTAGCTTATGTTATTGACACCGAACAAAACCACTGGAATTGGGGGATATTCTGATAGTCATTGAATTTCCGGATGTTTTTTCAGATGAGTTGTCGAGAATAGTACCAGACAGAGAGGTTGAATTTACCATTAAGAGAGTTCCGGGGACGAGTCGTATTTTCATATCAAAATATAGAATCGCACCGAGTGAATTGTTAGAGTTAATTCAATTGAAAAATTTGTTGGACAAAGAATTTATCTGTCCTAGTGTATCGCCTTGGTGTGCACCGGTTCTTTTTTGTGAAAAAGAAGGACGAAACGATGCGATTGTGTGTTGACTACCGATAACTGGATAAGGTGACAATTAAAAACAAATATTCATTGCCTAGAATTGACGACTTATTTGATCAACTCCAAGGGGGCACAGCCTTTTCCAAAATTGATTTGAGGTCATGATATCATCAATTGAAGATAAAGGATGGCGACGTGTCAAAACAGCATTTCGAACTAGATACAGCACTGTGAATTTCTAATAATGTCATTCGGGTTAGCTAATGCACCAACTGTGTTTATAGATCTAATGAATCGGGTCTTTGAGTCGTATATGACTTCTTTTGTCATTGCCTTTATTGATGATATTCCAGTATATTCACTAGAGAAGACCACGAACAATACTTGAGAACAGATTTGCAAACGTTAAGGGATAAACAACTGTATAGTAAACTAAGCAAGTGTTAATTCTGGTTAGAAAGTATTGTATTTTTGGGACATGTAATTTCAAAAGAAGGCATTTGTGTGGATCCGAAAAAGGTAGAAGTTGTGGTTAATTGGGAGAGACCACCGAAGGTTACAGATATTCGCAGTTTCCTCGCTAGCAGGGTATTACCGAAGGTTCATTAAGGGGTTTCCGTCTATTGCTTTACCGTTGACTAAGTTAACCCAGAAGAATGTTAAATTTGAGTGGAATGATGATTGTGAACATAGTTATCAATAGCTAAAAATCAAACTGGTGACTGCTATTGTTTTGACTATATCAATGGGTACGGATGACATCATGATATTTACTTATGTGTCTCATCAAGCGTTAGGGTGTGTTTTAATGCAACAAAAAAAATGATAGATTATGCCTCGAGACAACTAAAGAATCATGAATGCAACTACCTCATACATAATCTTGAATTGGTGGATGTAGTTTTGCATTGAAATTATGGCGACATTATCTATACGGTGTGTCGTGTGAAATTTATACTGATCATCAAAGTTTAAATAACCTATTTACCCAAAAAGAATTGAATTTAAAACAGTGGAAATGGATGAAACTTATAAAAGACTATGATTGCACAATCCATCATCATCCGGGTAAGGCCAGTGTTGTTGCTGATGCTCTTCGCCAAAAATCAACTGCGAGATTATCTTGTGTCCAATGTGTACGAGTTGATAATTTTACAGAATTAAAACAAATTGGGGCAGAATTTTTATGAGGAGTTGACAATGTATTATTGGCACGTTTTAGCGTTCGACCAATGTATGTTGATCAAATTGGAGCTGAACAAGTTCAAGATGCTCAATTACAAAAAATACAAGTAGTAAATGATGAGATTACAGAGTTTAGTATCCGGGATGATGGGGTATTATTGTACAAGGGTCGTATATGTGTTCCGAATAATGATGAATTACAGAAAGAAATTTTGAGTCAAGCTCATAGTTCGGCATATGTAATGCATCTGGGTAGTACTAAATTGTACCGTACTTTAAAAGAATATTTTTGGTAGACCGGGATGAAAAGAAAGATAGCTAAGTATGTGTCTCGACGTCTAATTTGTCAACAAGTAAAGGTAGAACATCAAAGGCCAACGAGTTTATTGCAAAAATTACGAATACCCGAGTGAAAATGGGAACATATTACCATAGATTTTGTGACTGGGTTGCCACGTTCTCGAAAAAAATTGATTCCATTTGGATAATAGTTGACAGGTTAACTAAATGTGCACATTTCTTAGTCGTTAAGACCACTTACACTACGAATAAATTGGCACAGTTATATGTTGCTGAAATTGTATGATTACATTGTGCATCGTTATCCATTGTCAGTGATAGAGATCCTAAGTTCACATCCAAATTTTGGGGTAGTCTGCAGCATGCCATGGAAGCATCTTTTAAGTTTAGCACAGCGTGTCATCCACAAACTAATAGGCAATCCGAAAGGGCGATACAGACTTTAGAGGATATATTGTGAGCATGTGTGCTTGACTTCTCGGGTAGTTGGGATGATCATTTACCGTTGATAGAATTTGCATACAACAATAGCTACCAGAGTCGTATGGTTGTCGATGTCGTACACCAATTTGTCGGGATGACGTGGGTGAAAGAGAGTTGTTAGGTCCATAAATGGTTTATACCAATTTGTCGGGATGACGTGGGTGAAAGAGAGTTGTTCGGTCCATAAATGGTTTACACCAATTTGTCGGGATGACGTGGGTGAAAGAGAGTTGTTAGGTCCATAAATGGTTCAACATACTGCACACAGAGATAAGAGAACGGTTGAAAGTAGCCTAGGATCGACAGAAAAGTTGCGAGGATAAACGACGATGTGACTTAGAATTTGAGGCGGGTGACCGAGTGTTTATTCGAGTATCGTCGTGGAAAGGGGCTATTCGATTTAAGGATAAGAAGAAGTTGTCGCCGAGACATATTTGGTCGTATGAGGTGAATGCTAGAGTTCGGTCGACAGCTTATCGGTTGGCTTTGCTGACTGAGTTGGCACATCTACATATGTTTTTCACGTGTCAATGCTACAAAAATATTTGTATGACTGATCTCGTGTGTTGGATACGGTATCGATACAGCTGAAAGAAGATTTGTCTTATGTTGATGGACTGATTCAAATTTTAGATAGGAAGGAACAAGTCTTGCGTCATTGGACTATTCCTTACGTAAAGGTGCTTTGGCGAAATCATGTAATCGAGGAGGCCACTTGGAAAACTGTGGAATTTATGCATAGTCATTATCCACAGTTATTCGATTCAGGTAACAAATTTCAGGGAAAATTTCTTAAGGGGATAGTGTAGCACCCCTCATATTTAATTCTTTGATTCTATATTTATTTAATTTAATATTTAATTACTATCTTTGCACAATCATATCATGTTTTAGATGTGAATAATTTTGTTAAAGTTGGAAATAAAATTGAGTTGAAATTGATTAAAATTAAATCGATTAAGAAAATCTGGAAATATTAATTTCCTAAAATTGTATACCGAAATAGGGTAGGATTATATTACAATATGACATGATCACTCTCTAGTTTTTGGCCCAAGCAGCCTTGACATACTGAAATGTGTATTTATATACATACCGAAATGTGGGAATAAAGATCTCTTGACTTTGGTTGGGGAAAACAAGGTATATCGATATACAAGTATGTATATATCGATATAAGGGCATTCTGGAATGTAAATAATAAAGGCATAACTATTGATATACTGAAATAAGGACCTGGTCTTCGTACCGATACATGGTATGTGTATATCAGTATATAAGGTATTCTGAAGAAAAATCTCAATCGGTAAAAGGGATTAAATTTAGCCACGTATCAATTTTTAAAATACCTAGCACATATATCACTTCAAACACATCTCAAACACTTCATACACACACTTTACTCACACAAATTCACAGGAGAGGGAGGGAGAGAGTTACAAGAGTTGGAGAGAGAAAGAGGGAGAGAGAGAGAGTTACAAGAGTTGGAGAGAGAAAGCTTCAAGAACCAAATCGAAGAGGAAGAAAAGGGATTTTTGGGTTTATAACTCAAATAAAGGTATTTCCAGGAAATTTAACATGATTTTAGTTATGAATTTTTATACTTTAGAAGCAGAGGTGTGAAGTCCCTGTTTTATATTCATAAGAGATGAGTTTTGTATAGTTAAGGATTTTGTTTGTTTTGAGTTTAAAGAGTTTTATTGATTTTGGAAATTTAAGACAGTATATGCACGAAATAGGTTTGTAAGCTTGTAGCATAAGAAGAGTGTTACTTGAATCTAGAGTTATGATTGTAAGAAGTTTGAGTTTGGGTATAAAAATCGTGTAGAAGATGAGATTGCAATACCTAGAATTTTTCTTACCAAACCTCGGTATATCGATATATTGTGGTAGATATATCAATATACTCAGGTAATGGGTATATCCCCAGTATACCGGAATGCAAGACATATCGATATGTTTGATGAATCACATATCGATACGTATGAATGTTTACATACTGAAATGCCAATAGCAAACATATACCGGAATGAAGTAACTAAGGACCTTATATAGATATATGTAGGATACATATCGATATTCAGAGGGTTTCTTGGAATTTAATTAATTAAAAGAAATAAAGTTTGGGTATGTTTTAAATGATAATTATAAGAGGTAATTAAATAGAAATAACATAATTATGTTTG
>NMUG010001419.1:0-17951 GCA_002855965.1 Monotropa hypopitys | reverse complement strand
GTTTGCTCGCGAGAAGGTTCAGACATGCCGGAGATACGTTTTGATCCGTTCTGAGCCCGATTCGGCCGATTCCGAAGTCGACTGATTTATCCCGGCCTTGACTTGACTGATTTAGATGGTGAGCCAAAATGGGGTATCAACAACCCCCAGAGACGGCGAATCTGTTTTAAGGACAGAGCCAAGCTCGATTCAGTTTTCTCTTCTTTTTCGTTTAATTGGTGTACTTCATTTTTGATGTAATGTAATTTTTGATTATCAATGAAATGGTTCTTTGGTTATCGATCACTTGTACAAAATTTTACCTACAAACTTAAAACATATTTTCTGATCGATCCAAAGGAAAATTTTCATTCGGGTACTAAAATTTTATTTGCAGAATGAAGTCGAAATGATAGGAAACAAGTTAACGATGCTCCTGAGATGTTTCCCGAGCTCATTTGTTATTTCCCAAGCAGAACTGGCCTGTGCGGGCGTTATTCTGCTGTGCGGCACCTGGTGTGCTCAGCTCAGCAACTAACAGCTCAGCACAACACCTATCTGCTCATCCCAACTCGGCACTTCTGTGCTCAGCGCGACACTATATGTGTTGTGCGCGGCATGGAGTGTCTATGTGCGGTATGTCCAGTCGTGCGCGGCTGAGACTTCTTGTTCGTCTTTGACTTTGCGCGGTCAGCCGTAATGGTCATCTAACCAAACGATATATGTGCGGCTTATGGAGCAGTCTACTTGGCACATGCCTTGACACTGCTCAGCCTCAGATCATCAGGACAGTGCGACAAAAGCCTTGCTCGGCATAAGCCTTGATCGACATCAGCTCTGCTTGGTAAAAGCTTTGCTCGGCAAAAGCTTTGCTCGGCAAAAGCCCTGCTCGGCAAAAGCTCTGTGCGGCAGTAGCTCTGTGCGGCAAAGCTCTGTGCGACAGTAGCTCTGTGCGGCACTAGCTCTCCTTGACATTAGCTCTTTGCGTGCAAACAGCTCTGCTCGGGTAGGCTCTACGTGGCACAGTTCTGTGCAGCAGTAGCTATGCTCGGTGTGGTAACCGGACCCTAATCCTCTTGGGCTGGATCCCACCATCCGGATAGTCTTTTCCATCCGGATCCAATTCATCCAGTCCGGAGCAATCCAGGGGCGTCGGCCTTACGGACCTCTAGACTTGCACTGCAGTTGGAGGACAGGACCGACGGTTCATCATGTGTTCTTCAACAATCAAAGCGGTCTAATCGGACACCCGAAGGAGTCAGGCCGGGCCGGTTGTGCGGCTTTCTTCAACCTCCGGCAAACCCATCCGGACATCAAGGAAGCTCTGCGTCTCCACTCCCCACTGGGAGAAGGAACAACTTCCACCGACGGACGGTACTATGCGGGAGGGGTCCACCATCGGCAGCAGCAGGGAACAACAAACTTCGGTAGGTGGCACTCGGGTCGGCCGTACATCTGCTGACGTGGCCCGGGTCGGTTCAGCGGCCCACTAGCACTGTAGGGCTAACGTCAGCACTCAGCCTCCTGCCCGTGTGCATTACAGACTTGCATTCTTGGCGCCAAAGTCAGCACGCCTCTATAAACCCCATCAAAACACTGTTCACAGGACAGTTCTATGGTATCTCTCCGACCCCTCATTCAGTTCACGATTTTCTCTCTTACCGTTGCTGACTTAGCCATCGGAGGCCCCTCTCGGTCGCTGCCGACCGGTGGGCACTGACCTTTGTGGTTGCAGGAGCCAAGCAGGTGATCCCCTTTTCTCTTATAGGTGACCGCGTACCAGCCGAAGCATCCACCCACAGTCGTCCAGCCATCATATGAAGGACCCAAGGTATCCTCCGGACTCTCAGTCACCATACTCGGCAGTAGCTCTGCTCGGCAGCTGCTTGTACGGCAACAGCTCTGCGCAGCATTCTCAGCTCTGCTCGGCTACACCTTGCACGGCAAATACCTTGCTCGGCTAGTCCTTGCTCGGCAATGCCTTGTGCGGCTATTGAGATCCCATTGAGGGCTCTACCCTCAAACTCCCGCCGCTGGGGCGCTGCCCCCGGACCCCCGCCAATGGGGACATGGTCCCCTGTGGAACCCCCACCAGGGGCGAGCCCCCTGGGACCCCCAGGGTACATTTGGTGAAGGCGGGTGATAAACTATTCTTGTCAACAAATTTAGATTGTTGGACTATGTTGTGATTTGTCTATCTCTAGATATAATCTATTATTTATTATTGATTGGGTTATTAATTTTCAGTGAAAGATGTCAACTGAAAATGTAACTCATATTGGAAATGTGAATGGAACTCCATCAGTGACTGTAGCTATCCCTTCTGCAGTGCCTCATGTTCCACTCAGTCACATTGACAAACCCGAGAAGTTTAAGGGTGTCGATTTCAAGGCATGGCAGAAGAAGATGTACTTCTACCTCACAACCTTGAATCTGTGAAGGTTCTTGTCAGAAGATGCTCCCATTGTTGCTGAGAACAATATTGACAGGGATGCTCGGGTTGCACTAGATGCATGGAAACACTCCGATTTCTTGTGTCAGAATTATGTGTTGAACAATCTGGATATGGCACTGTACAAAGTATACTGCGAGGCAAAGACGGCCAAGGAACTCTAGGAATCCTTGGAGAACAAATACAAGATTGAGGGGGCTGGTGTCAAGAAGTTTGTCATGGGCAGACTCTATGATTAGAAAATGGTGGACAGCAAGATTGTGAGCAGTCAAGTCCAAGAAATTCAAGTTCTGCTGAATGAAATCAAGGCTGAGGGAATGGTCTTAAGTGAATCTTACCAAGTGGCTACGGTGATTCACAAATTGCCTCCATCTTGGAATAGCTTCAAGATGTATCTGATGTTCAAGAACATGGAGATGACTTTGGAGATGTTGATCACCAAGCTCTAGATCGAAGAACAAAATCAGAGAATGGGCAAGACGGTGCACTCATCCTTTGTGCCCAAGGCTAATGTTGTTGAACAAGGCCATAGCGCTGGAAACAAGAAGAAAGTTCCAGGCAGGTTTGCTGGAAAGGGCAACAAGATGAGACCTCAGGGAGGAGTTGGAAAGACACAAAGTACTCAGTTTCTTGGACGTTGTTTCAACTGTGACAAGGTTGGACATCGCTCTGCTGATTGCCGCAAGCCACGTCGTCAACAGAACCAGCAACATTCTCATGCTCAACTGTTGGAAGGCATGGAAGACATGAATTTGTGTGCTGTTGTATTCGAGGTGAACCTGGTTGGTTCTAATCCTCGTGAATGGTGGTTGGATACTGGAGCTACTCGCCACATCTGCTCAGATAGACAGATGTTTCGATCTTTTGAGACCCTAATCCTTTTGGGCTGAACCCCACCATCCGGATCGTCTATTCCATCCGGATCCAGTTCATCCAGTCCGGAGCAATCCAGGGCCGTCGGCCTTACGGACCTCTAGACTTGCACTGTAGTTGGAGGACAGGACCGACGGTTCATCATTTGTTCTTCAACAATCAAAGCGGTCTTATCGGACACCCGAAGGAGTCAGGCCGGGCCGGCTGTGCGGCTTTATTCAACCTCCGGCAAACCCATCCTGACGTCAAGGAAGCTGTGCGTCTCCACTCCCCACTGGGAGAAGGAACAACTTCCACCGACGGATGGTACTATGCCGGAGGGGTCCACCATCGGCAGCAATAGGGAACAACGACCTTCGGCAGGTGGCACTCGGGTCGGACGTACATCTGCTGATGTGGCCCGGGTCGGTTCAGCGGCCCACTAGCACTGTAGGGCTAACGTCAGCACTCACCTCCTGCCCGTGTGCATCACACACTTGCATTATTGGTGCCAAAGTCAGCACACCTCTATAAACCCCATCAAAACACTGTTCACAGGACAGTTCTCTGGTATCTCTCTGACCCCTCATTCAGTTCATGGTTTTCTCTCTTACCTTTGCTGACATAGCCATCGGAGGCCCCTCTCGGTCACTGCCGACCGGTGGGCACTGACCTTTGTGGTTGCAAGAGCCAAGCAGGTGATCCCCTTTTCTCTTATAGGTGACCGCACATCAGCCGAAGCATCCACCCATAGTCGTCCAGTCATCATCCGAAGGACCCGAGGTACCCTCTAGACTCTCAGTCACCACAATTGGCGACTCCGCTGGGGAGTTTTGTTCTTAAACTCAGGTGACCGACAGTCTACCCCTCTTCCATCATGGCCGCCGATGACTCCCGCTACCACCACCATCGCCGATTGCCTCCTGCCTTTCCTCCGACAATCACTGCCGCTGCGGATCCTCCCCCCACTCTACTAAGATCCACTTCCCAGCAGCCTAACGAACAGCTCCGTCAGAAGGACTTGGAGATAGCCTTCCTCAAGGATTAGCTGGCGAGGCTCGCCAGTGCTCCACTCATGTGCCCTCCTGTTCCCTCTAAAACTTTGCAGGCCGACTCAGAGTGCACGATTAGGCAGTCGGATCTGGACCGATCGGATGGCCGTGCGGACAAGGAAAAGGGAATCCACCGATCCCCTGTCCGACGATGCCAGTCGAGAGGCCGCCATCACCGATCACCCAGGTATCGACCCTCCATTAGTGCTGTTTCCAACTCTCGCTCCAGAAGGTCTTGCGAGACGCTCCCCTTCACGGATGGATATTTGGCCTCCGTTAGAGCCGCTTCGCCGGACATCCAACCCATGGAAACCTTAGAAGAAAGTCACGGGCACCGCCGGCGAAGGGACAATCAGGGCCCCAGCAGACATCATGGAGCAGGTGACTTCTTAGGTCACAAACGGAGGCACCACATGAATCGAGACTCCCTTTGGACCGGATCGACCAGTTAGTCGACGCCACCGCCGGACACCAGAGGCTCAGTTTCACGGACGCCTACATGGGTTACCATCATATTTCCATGGCCAAGGAGGATATGGAGAATACAGCCTTCATCACCCCAAAGGGGGTGTTTTGCTACAAAGTTATGCCCTTCGGTTTGAAGAATGCCGGAGCAACCTATCAACGGATGGTCTCCCGGATGTTCTCCCGGAAGATCAGGGACACAATGGAGGCTTACATTGACGACATAGTTGTTAAAAGTAGGTATGCAACCGACCACCTCCAACATCTAGCAGATGTCTTTGACATCCTGAAGAAATATGGGCTCCGGCTCAATGCCGAAAAGTGTGCCTTCGACGTGGGCTCCGGCAAATTTCTTGGCTATCTGGTTACCAGCCGGGGAATTGAAGCGGACCCCTCCCAGGTCACTGTGGTAACCAACCTCAGGCCACCGTCCACCATCAAAGAAGTCCAGCGACTAACCGACATGGCGGCTGCTCTCAACAGATTTATCAGCCGGTCATCTGACCTTTGCCGGCCGTTCTTCCAAGCCATCAAGACCAGCCGGCGCAGTTATAAGTGGATGGAAGAGTGCGATCGGGCACTCCAGCAGCTTAAAGATTACATCTCCAGCCCTCCGGTATTGGTTACACCAAAAGACATGGAGCCTCTCATCCTTTATCTCGCCGTCTCTCAACACGCCGTCAGCTCTGTCCTATGGCGAATGGAAGCAACAGACCATCAGCCGGTCTATTATACCAGCAAGACCCTCCTTCTTGCCGAAACCAGGTACCTGCCGGTTGAAAAACTTGCTCTTGCTCTTGCTCTTGTTTCTGCTTCTAGGAAATTGTTGCCCTACTTCCAACAGCACACCATCACAGTATTGACGGAGCATCCATTAAAGACAGTCCTCCGGAAGGCCGACCTATCCAAACGGATCTCAAAATGGGCGGTCGAACTGGCCAACTTTGACATAAAGTATCAGCCCAGGACGGCCATCAAAGCCCAGGTCTTGGCCGACTTCGTCGCAGAGTTCTCTCTGGGGGTCATGTAACGACCTAGAATTCTGAACAATTTCTTAAATGTCATTATTGTTGATATCGAGCCTTATTCGATAAAATTCAATGGTTCGGGGTAGTTAGAGTCCCCGGTAATGGTGGGCGTTGTCCTATGTTGTTCCGGCAATATGTCGAGGGCCTTCTAGGCCTATTACGACCCCGAGGTATTTTCTGAATCCGACTATGTCCTTAACCAATGTCATAGAAAATTCGATTATGGATCCAACGCAACTTGAATCGTCTCAATCGGAGTCCGTACAAATAAGTTATGACCAAAATACTCTCGGAAAAATCAACATTTTTCTTCAGCATTTTTTTGGTCGCGTAGACTGGTACACCCCAATCGCCGACCGGTCGTGGAAGGTCAGAAAGGCCACGACCGGTGCACCCAAAATCGCCGACTAGTCGCGGAGACCAGAATTGCTATTTTTCCAGATTTAATGAAGGGTAAACTTGTCCTTTCATATGGGGGCCTTATATAAGTCATGGGGTCCGAAATTTGGGTCATCTTCTTCCCCATTCCAACCCTAGACACTCTCTGTTCTCCCTCGTCCTCCATTAATGGAGATTTCTTTTCTTCCTTCAAATCCAAGGCCTTGCAAGACCTGGATGAAGAAACTCCGAGAAGAAATGTTGTTCCCCTCACCTCAAGCTTTCTGGAAAGCCCACTATCTTCCCCATCCCTCCAAAATCCGAAATTTGGATGAAAAAGCTTGGGTCGAGAAATGGCAAGAATAAACATTGTTCACCTTGACAAGAGCTACGCGGTGACCCACATGGTTTCTTCACCCGGCAATTTCGGGAACCCCGACGACTTTCCGGCAAGGAGCTATGGAGATGCGGTCTTGAGGAACGTTGAAGAGGATGAGATGCGCTATGCGGTGGCGGATTTGGTTTGTGGCGATATATTTCGACCACTTTCCGGCGACTACTCCGGCGATTTCTCCGGTGGGTAAATTTTTGATCTTTATCAAGTATGTGTGGGTGTGTGTATATAGATTTCACTTCCGTAGTTGTTTTTCATAAATTTCGTATTTCACGAGTTATGGACTTTCATAATAGATTAGACTTAGTGTTAGTCTTGATGGATATTGTGAGTTGCAATTGGAAGTGAATTGGGTGATATTTGAGGATTGTTGGGTTGATTAACGACTATCGGAGGTTATGGCCATAGGGTGTTCGATAAAATGTCTTAGCGAGATTGGACTTGTGTTATGAAGGAATTGGTGTACTTGGGTCACCGTAGGACTTGTATGAGTGTGCGGGTGGTGGTACAATATGTTTATGTGCACCGTAGGCCCCTTAGAGTTTAAGGTGCGCCAAGTGTTCGACGAAGTACCCATGTGAACCTTGGACCGTGTTTTGGGGGTTAATGTGACAATTGAATTGTCGTGGAACTTATGTGTTGAATAATTGGGTACGTTGAGCCTTGGGAATCACAATAGGTCCCTTGTAACATAAGGGACACCATGTGTTTGGTGGTATGACCAATTGGACATTGGATAGGATTCGGGTGCCTACGCCCTCTCCCTACACGTTTTGGTAAATTTGGGCTTTTCATAGGCCTTGGCGATAAAATGTTGGTCTTGAAACCCTTGATTGAGTTTGAATGGTTTTGGTGGTTGTCTCCCTTGGATTTGCCAAGGTGGAGTTAGTGATTTAAGAACTAAATAAGTAATTCAACGTAACCAATGAACATCAAATATGAGGATGTGCCCCACGAGATCTACTCGTGGCAAATCTTGAACCTATCACTTAAGAAGAAAAAAATTGGAATGATAACCTACGTATCAAATGATGGAGTAAACCCATTCGCGTGATTTTCGGAATGGTGTGAATTTGAAAGAAAACCCATTCGCGTGATTTTCGGAATGGTGTAGTTTTGAAAGTAAACACATTCGCGTGATTTTTCGGAATGGTGTTATTGGCAACAATGATAGGGAATTTATAACATAAGACATTCGCGTGATTTTTTCGGGATGTCATGGCATTCGCGTGATTTTTCGAAATGCGGGATGGTCGCTCCATCCACGACATTGTGCACAATGGGGGTAGCGTAGCCCTCCCAACGTTACTTGGGGAATGATGGATAGGAAAGGATGGTGTGTTACCGGAGCCACCATGCCGGACCAACCCTATCAAAGTTGTATAATCAAATTAATGTGGTTCCAATATTAGTTGCGTGCTTTCGGGCTAATCAAATTAATGTGGTTGAAATATTAGTTGCGTGCCTTCGAACTAATCGAGATAAGCAAAAGAAAAGGAAAAAAAGGAATATCTCAAATATCTTGTATGATACATGAATCCAACACTTAACGGTACGAACAGTTGGCATGGTTCGCAACGTGAGTTCGGATTGGATATCTTAGCACGGTATTGATTCGGGATCCTTAGTAGATCCTTCTAGTTGTTGCATCTTAGTGGTAAGGTAGGAAGAGTTGAGATTAGATGTCATTTCGGTTAGACTCGGGACGTTGTATCCCCTTGTACACTCTTGAGGTTGCAGTGTTGGTTAGACACACTTGTTGACGAGATGCCCGTGCCCCTATTGTGTTGTATTGGACTTACGCTACGTGTACTTTAGTCCCTTACGTTTCTTGTACCCTGACGGTGGACTTCTTGCCCTTAGTAGAGAATTGGTTGTGATGACTTGAGAATGAGTTGGTTTAGTCATTAATCTTGACACCCTTTACTTCCCTTGTACTTGAGGAGATTAGTTGACGGACCTATTCCTAGGTCACCCTTACTGCTTGCGTTGTCTTTTCTCTACTGCTTCACTACTTGTGTTCCTCCTTACAGCTTGCTATTTTGTTGTCCACTACTGTTGCTCTTGTTTACAGCTTTACTGCTTGTGCTGGCCCCTTCTAGGCATGCACCACCCGTGCATGTTTGGTAGTGATCAAGAGTTTATCTACTGAGCCGTGGTATGCTCAGACCTTTGTGGTCCTCCCCCCCCCCACAGGTTATTGCAGGGACTTGTCGAGGTTGTTGAGCTTGGAGCTTCGTCAGCTTCCGGGTTTTCAGGGATCGCTGCAGCAGGTTTTACTTGGAATTTTGTTGACTCCCGAGGGTGGGATGTACCCTCACTCTCCTTTCTGTTCAGTACAATTGTTGTCATTCGGCATTTGTTCTAGCTTCCACTTTTCTATTCATATTATATCTTTTGTATCTGGAAATGTAATGAGAACAGAATGGAATGTGTAGATGCTACAAGTAATGTTTCCTCTGCTTTCATTTAAATTTTTTAAAAAAAAAGGTTTGAAAATCCGGGACGTGACAACTTGGTATCAGAGCTTTCGGTTCGAATACCTTAGAACCGTGGGGAGACACCTAGTCTCCATGGGTTTTCTTGGTCATTACATTGTTCTTTGATTGTGTCTGTATGCTTATAACGCTCTCTTGCTTCTTAGTTCCGCTTGTTGTTGATACTCTGTTTGTTCTGCCTCCTTCCACGGATGTCGAGTTCCCCCATCCCTGGAAAGTCGAGTATTGATCTTCATGACAAGTTGAGTTGTCTTGTAGTTGTTAAATATCTCGGTATCCTTATCTTTGGCATTCTCGATGCATTCTTTGGCAGTCTTCGTGCCGTTGTAGTCTCCTCTAGGATCGCTAGAGTCGAGTCGGTATATGCAATAGGTTGAAACCCTTTGAAAAATTTTGAGGTGACAGTAGTGGTTTCTTTACCTTATCGATATAGAGGTAAGAATCTCGATCTTATGATGGCGTAGTAGAATTATCTTGGTAAGTTCCGGTACTAGTCGGCGATTCGTAGTAATTTGTTGAGCCCCTTGAGAATAGGTGGCATGATCTTTGTCGTTTCACGAGGCAAATTCTGAGAGATTGTGGTGAAATTGGCCTGTTGGTCCGTAGAAATCCTCGTTGGTTCCCCTATTCTAGCGAGATCTTTAAGGCATAGTCGTGATTTTTCCTGGTTTCCCTCTTTTAAGGAGGTTGAGTTGCCCGCGTTTGCCTATAAAGTGAGATGTCCCACCGTTTATGTTTGTTAGCACGTGAGTGTAAGCACGACGGTAACGCATCGTTTTTGCCTGAACGTGGTTTCGCGACGATTGGTAGTCGTTAAAATCGTTCGAGATTTGATGAAGGCGTTTGCAGATTGAAGATTTGGAGTTGTTGTTTTCATGGCAACCTGATGCTTCCTGAAAGCTATTTGTTCTTCTCGTGCCCGTCTGAAATTCGTCGTGACTCGAGTTGGTTGCTAGTCATGTGCTAACCTCTCGGAAAGATTTCTTCGCTCGGCTTTTCTCTGCCCGACGACATGCGTTGTGCAGTTACAGCAAATCTCAAATGTGATCCTCTCGTATCCTGTTGGTTGGGTCTTGATTCTGTATTATAACGCTTCCTTGGCTGTGTCCAACTTGTTCTTGTGCGGCGGCGCTCTGTCAGTGCGGTCTTGTCTAGGTCGGCTAGTTAATTCTCCACTTCGTATGATTTTGATCCCTTGTTTCTTCGGATCTATTCTTGCATGGCATGGTGCCGACAGTACGGCAAGTGTGTGACAACGTGGCAATGGACGATTTAACTCTATGCCTACATTCTGTAATGTCTTATTCTGATCGGCGATGCTTTGGCTCGGTAATATCCTAGTGCGGTTGTGCTCTCGTTCCGTTGGTCCTTATCCAGCCATGTGTTTGTGCGGCCATGTTCCCTTTTGGCTATTCCCTTGCGCGGCAATAGATGCCATCCGGTTGGAGCACGTTTCTATCCGGTTCTGTTCTTTGTGAACTCTTTTAGCAACGTCTTGTGCGGCAATCACCTTATCTTGTTCTGTTCGGTCTTGTCCGGCTCGGCGATGACTTTAGTGTCCACACCCGGACGGGAGTTGTCCCTTTTTCTCTTCTGTGTGGCACTTGGCTTGATTGATACTGGTACTCTTTCGTTGTGATCTTCGTACTTCACTGATTGACATGTTCGGATTTTGGTCTAGTGCGTGGTTGATTCGTAGAATCCCCGTTGAGTGTTAGTCTTTCTGTGACTTACCCGTTGATTGTGTTATACCCTTGTGGCTTCTTCTTCGAGTGCTCTGCCGACAGTAAACTATGGAGTGTGGACTTCAAGGCATAGTGTGGATCAGTTGCAATATCGTCTTCAGTCGATGTCATAGTTGCGCAGCGGTAGTAAAGAAATTCGAGTTGGCAATTGTTTGTTTGTAGACTTCGGTTCGAGAGAGGAACCAATCTTGGCGATGCACCTGTTGGCATCCACTCCTTCGTTTCAGAGAATTGTTTGGCAGTGAGGCGACATTCGTGCAAATATTGCTTCCCTTCTTTGGAACTTTGTTGGGTGAAAACTCTCTGTTGGATTTGCGGTCTCATGGTGGACTTCTTAACCGAGCGTCAAAGTTTTCGTGTTATTCCGGTTGCTAATGATAAACGACGTTGATCTTGCCTCCACTTGTTCAGTTGGGTGTGCTCTTGAAATTTGTATCGATCTCGCGAATCGTTTTGGAACCCATGACGTGGGTAGACAGTTGTAGATTGGGAGCGAGTGGTTGAGTCGTCTATTCTTGCACCTTCTGTGTAGAATCGACTGCGTGTGTTATTCCTTTGATCGTGCGACTATTGATGACCCAAGGAGGTTGAGTGGGGTATGTGTCCGGCCGACACCTCTCTAACTCAAACTCTTGTGTCACTTGATGTCACATTGGGTGTGTGTGTGGGGACGTGTATGCCCACTTATATCTATATGTGTATAGTGTGGGGTATCCGTGGGAAACAGTGGCACGAAAATCTTGTAAAAATACACGTATGAAAATGGTGAAACAATAATAATAATGAAGATCGACGATCGTATTCCCGTCCATGTTTCTTTGCTCCTTTATACTTGTTGTTGTGTCTGACTACCGGCTTCCTAGGTTTGAAATTTTGGAGCATCTATTGTTTGTCGTACTCTCGACGAGACCGATTGTTGTACCAACGTGTCCGCACCATCTCGGGAGTTGTCTCTTTGCCCTTTGTGCGACACGCGGTTTGGTTTGGCTTGACTTCTACAAATTGTTGGCTCCTGGTTCTTAAGAGAAATGTTTTACCTATGGTGGCACCATGCATGAATGGTTGTCTCTTGAGAACGGTTGTTTGCTTTCCGTTGCCCTCTTGCTTGTTGGTAGTTTTCTTGGAAAACTTGTGGGTCGTTTGATTGATTGTTGATTGGTTCTTTGGGAAGTATTGTCCTCCTTGTTGTTGCGTTGCAAATCAGTGGTTAATTTCTTTTGGAAAGTATGACCCCCTTCGTTGTTGCACCATTGTTGAACTGACGACCGTATCGGTGTCCTTTGTACCAGGGAGTATCCGCTTTCGATTTTGTCGCGTTGTTCATGGCATGGACATGAACATTTGTTCTTCGGTGTTTCGATCCACTTCTATCCCTAGTAAATTTCGGGGACGAAATTCTTTTAAGGAGGTTGAGATGTAACGACCTAGGATTCTGAACAATTTTTTATATGTCATTATTGTTGATATTGAGCCTCACTCGATGAAATTCAATGGTTCGGGGTAGTTAGAGTCCCCGGTAATGGTTGGCGTTGTCCTAGGTTGTTCCGACAATGTGCCGAGGGCCTTCTAGGCCTATTACGACCCCGAGGTATTTTCTGAATCCGACTATGTCCTTCACAATGTCATAAAAAATTCGATTACGAATCCAACGCAACTTGAATCGTCTCAATCGGAGTCCGGACGAAAAAGTTATGGCCAAAATACTCTCGGAAAAATCAATATTTTTCTTCAGCATTTTTTTGGTCGCGTAGACCGGTACACCCAAATCGCCGACCGGTCGTGGAAGGTCAGAAAGGCCACGACCGGTACACCCAAAATCGCCGACCGGTCGCGGAGACCAGAATTGCTGTTTTTCCAGATTTAATGGAGGGTAAACTTGTCCTTTCATATTGGGGCCCTATATAAGTCACGGGGTCCGAAATTTGGGTCATATTCTTCCCCATTCCAGCCCTAGATACTCTCTCTCTTCTTCCTCCTCCTCCATTAATGGAGATTTCTTTTCTTCCTTCAAATCCAAGGCCTTGCAAGTCTTGGATGAAAAAACTCCGAGAAGAAATGTTGTTCCCCTCACCTCATGCTCTCCGGAAAGCCCACTATCTTCCCCATCCCTCCAAAATTCGAAATTTGGAGCTTGATGAAAAAGCTTGGGTCGATAAATGGCAAGAAGAAACATTGTTCACCTTGACGAGAGCTACACGATGACCCACATGGTTTCTTCACCCGGCGATTTTTGGAACTCCGGCGACTTTCTGGTGAGGAGCTATGGAGATGTAGTCTTGAGGAACGTGGAACAGGATGAGACGATCTACGCGGTGGCGGATTTGGTTTGCGGCGACATATTCCGGCGACTTTCCAGCGACTACTCCGGCGATTGCTCCGGTGGATAAATTCTTGATCTTTATCAAGTATGTGTGGGTGTGTGTATATAGATTTTACTTCCGTAGTTGTTTTTCATAAATTTCGTATTTCACGAGTTATGGACTTCCATAATAGATTAGACTTAGTCTTAGTCTTGACGGATATTGTGAGTTGCAATTGGAAGTGAATTGGGTGATATTTGAGGATTGTTGGGTTGATTAACGACTATCGGAGGTTATGGCCATAGGGTGTTCGATAAAATGTCTTAGCAAGATTGGACTTGTGTTATGAAGGAATTGGTGTACTTGGGTCACCGTAGGACTTGTATGAGTGTGCGGGTGGTGGTACAATATGTTTATGTGCACCGTAGGCCCCTTAGAGTTTAAGGTGCGCCAAGTGTTCGACGAAGTACCCATGTGAACCTTGGACCGTGTTTTGGGGGTTAATGTGACAATTGAATTGTCGTGGAACTTATGTGTGGAATAATTGGGTACGTTGAGCCTTGGGAATCACAATAGGTCCCTTGTAACATAAGGGACACCATGTGTTTGGTGGTATGACCAATTAGACATTGGATAGGATTCGGGTGCCTACAACCTCTCCCTACACGTTTTGGTAAATTTGGGCTTTTCATAGGCCTTGGCGATAAAATGTTGGTCTTGAAACCCTTGATTAAGTTTGAATGGTTTTGGTGGTTGTCTCCCTTGGATTTGCCAATGTGGAGTTAGTGATTTAAGAACTAAATAAGTAATTCAACGTAACCAATGAACATCAAATATGAGGATGTGCCCCACGAGGTCTACTCGTGGCAAATCTTGAACCTATCACTTAAGAAGAAAAAAATTGGAATGATAACCTACGTATCAAATGATGGAGTAAACCCATTCGCGTGATTTTCGGAATGGTGTGAATTTGAAAGAAAATCCATTCGCGTGATTTTCAGAATGGTGTAGTTTTGAAAGTAAACACATTCGCGTGATTTTTCGGAATGGTGTTATTGACAACAATGATAGGGAATTTATAACATAAGACATTCGAGTGATTTTTTTGGGATATCATGGCATTCGCGTGATTTTTCGAAATGTGGGATGGTCGCTCCATCCACGACATTGTGCACAATGGGGGTAGCGTAGCCCTCCCAACGTTACTTGGGGAATGATGGATAGGAAAGAATGGTGTGTTACCGGAGCCACCATGCCGGACCAACCCTATCAAAGTTGTATAATCAAATTAATATGGTTCCAATATTAGTCACGTGCTTCGGGGCTAATCAAATTAATGTGGTTGAAATATTAGTTGCGTGCCTTCGAACTAATCGAGATAAGCAAAAGAAAAAGAAAGAAAGGAATATCTCAAATATCTTGTATGATAGATGAATCCAACACTTAACGGTAAGAACAGTTGGCGTGATTCGCAACGTGAGTTCGGATTGGATATCTTAGCACGGTGATTCGGGATCCTTAGTAGATCCTTCTAGTTGTTGCATCTTAGTGGTAAGGTAGAAAGAGTTAAGATTAGATGTTATTTCGGGTAGACTCGGGACGTCGTATCCCCTTGTACACTCTTGAGGTTGCAGTGTTGATTAGACACACTTGCTGACGAGATGCCCTTCCCATATTGTGTTGTATTGGGCTTACGCTACGTGTACTTTAGTCCCTTACATTTCTTGTACCCTGACGATTGCCCTTAGTAGAGAATTGGTTGTGATGACTTGAGAATGAGTTGGTTTAGTCATTATACTTGATACCCTTTACTTGCCTTGTACTTGAGGAGATTAGTTGACGGACCTATTCCTAGGTCACCCTTATTGCTTGCGTTGTCTTTTCTCTACTGCTTTACTACTTGTGTTCCTCCTTACAGCTTGCTATTTTGTTGTCCACTACTGTTGCTCTTGTTTACAGCTTTACTGCTTGTGCTGGCCCCTTCTAGGCATGCACCACCCGTGCATGTTTGGTAGTGGTCAAGAGTTTATCTACTGAGTCGTGGTATGCTCAGACCTTTGTGGTCCTCCCCCCACAGGTTTTCGCAGGGACTTGTCGAGATTGTTGAGTTTGGAGCTTCGTCAACTTCCGGGTTTTCAGGGATCGTTGCAGCAGGTTTTACTTGGTATTTTGTTGACTCCCGAGGGTGGGATGTACCCTCACTCTCCTTTCTGTTCAATACAATTGTTGCCGTTTGGCATTTGTTCTAGCTTCTGCTTTTCTATTCATATTGTATCTTTTGTATCTGAAAATGTAATGAGAACAGAATGGAATGTGTAGATGCTACAAGTAATGTTTCCCCCTGCTTTTATTTAAATTGTTTTCCAAAAAAATGATTTGAAAATCTGGGTCGTGACAAATCATCCCCCAGGAAGCTCTGGCAGAGTCTCCGGCCACGGCAACGGATCCACAGGTTGCCTACTCATCAGCTGCTACGCCTCCATGATGGTCCGGTACTTGTGCCAAACGTCCGGCGGAATCTTGACAGCTCTATCATGGGGACACTTGGAGGTTACATGTAGACGACATCCAACAACCGGGGCTCCGGCGCAGGGATCGTACTAGCCTCCCCTGGGGGAGTCATCCATGAAAATGCCCTGACTATTGATTATCCAGCATCCAACAATGAGGCAGAATATGAAGCTCTGATCTCCGGACTACGTCTTGCAGCAGACATTGGGGTTGAGGACATCGTCGTCTTCAGCGACTCTCAACTGGTCGTCAATCAACTGACCGGAGAGTATGGCGCTCAGGATGACCGTATGTGCAAGTATCTCAGCTCCGCTCTAGAAGAATCAAAGAAATTCAAGACATTATGGATTGAGCAGATCTCAAGAGAGTACAACTCCCATGCCGACGCCCTAGCAAAGCTGGCCTCCGCTTGCTCTATTGTCGGCCAGCGATCCATTTCCTTCGGCATCATTTCTCAGCCGAGCCATGAGCCTCCGGCATCAGAGATAAACAACATTTTAGAAGGCCCCAGCTGGATGGATGAAATTTATGCATTTCTCAAGTCAGACACTCTGCCAGAGGACCGTCGAGAGGCCCATCGTGTCCGTTGCAAGGCATCAAACTTCTGACTGTCTCCAACGGAGGCCCTCTACCGACGGTCCAGAACCGGCCCATATCTGCTCTGTGTCCATCCGGCTCAGGGTCCGGTAATCCTCAAAGAGCTCTACTCCGGTAGTGGAGAATGTCACTCTGGCGGGCGGTCACTAGCCCACCGAGCAATCACCCAGGGGTACTGGTGGCCCAAGATGCGCAAGGATGCAGAAGACTACGTCAAGACATGCCACAAGTGCCAACTATTTGCTCCAGAAGTCCACTGTCCGGCCGAGGATCTTCAGTCGATCACTAGCCCTTGGCCATTTGCCCAATGGGGGATCGATATCGTCCACAAGCTCCCAACCGCTCCGAGCGGGTTCAAGTTCCTCATCACATCAACCGACTACTTCACAAAATGGGTTGAGGCCGAACCCCTCGTCACTATCACAGCTGCCGAGGTCAAGCGCTTCATTTGGAAGAATGTCATCTCTAGGTTCGGCGTTCCCTACGCAATAGTGTCGGACAACAGCACTCAGTTCATCGGCGATCTCGTCTCAAACACATGTGAAGAGCCCGGCATCAGATTCTTTAACTCCACCCCTTACTATCCTCAATGCAACGGCCAGGCCGAAGCTTCAAACAAGACTATTTCAGCTGGTGTCAAGAGAAGGCTGGAGTCAAAGAGGGGGAAATGGGAAGAGGAGCTCTCACATGTACTCTGGGCCTACCGGACCACTCCACACAGGTCAACCGGCCAGACACCATACTCTTTGTCCTTCGGTGCGGAGGCAGTCATCCCAATCCAGGCTGGGTTTCCAACTATCCGGAACAACATTTTGACCAGCCAACAAATGACTCCGCCCTGGATGCCGACTTGGACCTTGCAGAAGAAAAGAGGGAGACCGCCAGGATCAGACTGGCCTCCTATCAACAACAAGTAGCCAGGGGCTTCAACAAAAATGTCCGCGTCCGGATATTCAAACCGGACGAGCTGGTCCTCCGAAAGGTTGTCTTAAAAAGCAAAAAACAAAAGCTCATGCCAAACTGGGAAGGTTCGTTCAGAGTCACCAAGATCGTCGGCAAAGGAGCCTACAAACTGGAAGAGATGGATGGCACGCCTGTCGGCAAGCCATAGAATGCCTTGAACCTCAGAAAATATTACCACTGAGTTGTATCAAAAGTATTGAGATTTTTAATAAAACTTTTTGGTCTTCTAAAATCTGTTCGGTGCATTCCATCAGTCGGCAACTTCATGCTTGAAGACCGGTTCCTCGTCCTTCAGCCAAGCCTCCGGTAGTCTCCTACCAGGCTTCTGTTGGTCAAAGGCCAGTCCTTGGCCAAGCCTCCGGCAGTCATCTGTCAGGCTTCTGTTGGTCAGGACACCTTCTTTGGTCAAGCCTTCAGCAGTCGTCTGCACCGGCCCCCGACCAGAGAAGGATTTTCGCCACAATGGCCGAGTCCCCAGCGGTCATCTGCCAGGCTTCTGTCGGTCCTGGCATTATACCCTCATGGGTTCACCCCTTGACCGAGCCTTTAGCAGTCATCTGCACCGGCCTCCGGTCAAGGATTTTTGCCACAATGGCCGAGCCTCTGGCGGTCATCCGCCAGGCTTCTGTCGGTCCTGGCATTATACCCTCATGGGTTCGCCCCTTGACCGAGCCTTCAGCAGTCGTCTGCATCGGCCTCTGGTCAAGGATTTTTGCCACAATGGCCGAGCCTCCGGC
>NMUG010001418.1:0-17949 GCA_002855965.1 Monotropa hypopitys | reverse complement strand
CCCTTTTTTTGGTTGAGACCTCACTTCCGTACTTCCTGATTCACTAATTCCCACTCTCCCCGATGTATCCATTCTACTTCTTTTCACTCCTTCCCAATAATTCCTCATTTCTTCCATGTCTTTTTTCATCTTCCTAGCGGTTTCCATTAAGTCTGCATATGAAGTTTTCCTATACCCAGTCAACCTAGTGGCTATAGGTGGTATCAACCCATTTTTGAAACGACAACATCTATTCACATTCGTATTCACCAAATCAACTGCATAATGGGATAGGAAAGAAAATTGAGCCTCATATTCGGATACAGTCATGTTACCTTGCTTAAATAAAGTAAACTCTATCTCTTTCTCTAATGGATAACTCTCAGGAAAGTACTGCGCATAAAATTCCTGAACGAACATATCCCAAGTGATAATTCCTCTCACCTCTGGTACAACTCTGGGTAATGGTGTTGTCCTCAATCGGCTAAAAGTTTCCCACCAAGTTAAGGCCTCTCCCTTTAAGCTAAAAGAAGCTAATCTAACTTTCTGCTCATCCATCACCTCAAGTATGTCAAATACTTTCTCCAAGCCCTTCAACTATATTTCTGCCTGATAAGGATTTATTGTTCCCTCAAATTCCACTGAACACAATCTTTTTAACCTTTCATACAAAGTACTACCTGGTTCTCTGGGATGTCTATCGTCTTCTTCCACTACTTGTCGCTGTGCATAGGAAGTCAAAGCTGCAATAAGACGATCAATATCCCCTTGAACTTGTGACTGTCCCTGTGGTTGTGGCTGATTAACTTCAGCCTCTCCTGCCTCACTAGATGTAGCTTCCCTCGGTGGATCCATCTTGCAATTCTGTTATCACATCACAAATAACCACCACAGAAAATATTAACAGATAAATGTCAGTGAATGTCAAGACCTATACTTGACTCACTAACACCCTACGGTCCACTACAACCTCCTCTAAACACTCTTAAGGAAACTATGTATCTCCAAAATAATTCGCCCAAACTTCTCACCAGAAGATACGATGTACGGTCGCATCTTCTAATCAGACCTAAGGGTAATTATTGGTTACATATATCTTATTCTTGTCTATAGAATCTCTAACCTATGCTATGATACCAAATTGTCATGCCCTGCTCCGCATCTAACAATTTAATGTTTAGCGGACGCATCCGTGAATTTACAGAAATTCTCACAAGTCTATATAAGACAAAACAACTATTATTATTCAGAAACTCAGAAGTGCCACAACTAACCAACAATAGTAAATCCACAAAACAACAACGAGTGAACTCTAAAGTAAAGTCTTAAAATAGAGTCAACTGACATATACAAACGTAGAACTGCAAAAGTAACAATCCAAAGGTAACAAAGGGGTACAACACTGACAACTGCTACTAACTTCTCCAACGTCAACCTTTGAGACTGTAGTGGACCATTCCCAGCTATCACGAATCTGGATTCCTCAATTTGCCCATACAAAGAAAAATCCAAGAGTGTGTAAGCTTTAGAAAGGATTGCAAATATAAAGAAATGCTCAACAGATATTAAACAGACAGTAGGTGATATATCCACAGAATTTCTAAAGCATAAATAGAAAACGTATGGTACATCGACAGATATTCAGATAAAAGAAAAACAAATAGCAAGTTTTAACAGATATATCAAAATAGAAAAGCAGATACAAAGTGATATTAATCACTTTCCAATGATTCCCCACTTTCCAAAATGTTACCCCACTTTTCACGGTGATTCCCCACATTGTTTCCACGGTGATACCCCACATTGTTTTCACGATGATACCCCACATTGTTTCCACGGTGATACCCCACATTTGTTTCCACGGTGATACCCCACATTTGTTTCCACGGTGATACCCCACATTTGATTCCACAATGATGCCCCACAATATACAAGTCCTTGAAATTATATAAAAATAATTACAACATTTTCACGTAGTGTCCTAGCATGCGACTAAGGCCCTTGTGTGTCAACAATATATATCAACATCTGTCATTTATACTTTAAATAGAAAAAGAAACCTTACAATCATTAACACAGCCACCACACTCACCGATTTTCCTTAGATAGGTTTCTTTTGATCTGCTTTAGATGAATAAATATACTTTGATTCCCCTAAAACATCAACCACATATTAGAACCAACACAAAATATTTAAGATACAACTTAATTCTTTTATTAATTTCATCATCATATTGTATAACCACATCCTAACATGCTAATTAAGATTCTGTTAAATGGCCCAAGATTTCACCCAAAGTTCTCGGCCAACACCCAAGTCAAAATTTCCCAAAATTCTACTTTTTCTTCACACTTTTGTGTAGACCGGTTGATGCACCGGTCGATGCACCAGTCGACCGGTCCATACACCGGTCCTTAGACCGGTCCTTCTGCCGGTCGTGCGAACAGGAGGTTTTCTGCTCTGAATTTTCTGCTCGAACTCTAACTTCTAACTTCAAATTTATGCCTCAAATCACAACCAAAACTTACCAAATTTTGTACAAAGAATCATCGAACTAATACTAATATACTCAACAATCGATTTCGAAAAAAACATGAATTTATACACTTTTTATCCAAAAATTCTTCAAGAACTCTTACACACAGATTTTTCTATGAAATCTTACACAAAATAATGGATTCGTACCTTGTATCTTTTGATTTTCTGAAGATTATTGCTTCCCCAAGACTCCTCTATTGACTCACTCTTCAAATCCAAGCTCAAACCACCAAGAACACAAGATTTCCTTCTCTTTTCTCTCCCTCACCCTCTCTTGGCTTTTGCTAGGAAAATGCTTACGGGAGTGATTTACAAGTCAAATTTTACTTGCCTACAAAATGCCAAAAATCTACCTCCCCAAGGAATATAATCCACTACACTCACTCCCTTAGTTGTAGGCTATAACCACTAGGAAATTATCCTATGTTCCCACTACCTTTTGACTATTGTACAACTAAGCACCACTTTATTATTATATTTTTTTTCCAACTCAATTTAATTAACTCAAATCTAATTATTTTTTCCAAAATGAATATTTTATATTTTGACTTATTTATTTAATTATTTTACGGGCATGGGTATTACATCTTACCTCTGAGGAGGTTGCTTTCCTTGAGAATCCAGATGTGGGGATTTCTCCTACCCTCTTTATAGTCCAAGCCGAGATGGTGTCGCTCCCCGAATCCAAAAATGACACTCCTCTCACTCCTCCTGAAAATAAATTGGTTAGTTATCTTTATGACTCGAGTGATGAGCATTTAGAGGCAGATTTTAGGGGTAGTGAGATTGTGATTGTTGCTTGCCCTTTGGCCATGGAGCCTTATTTGTCTGGTATTCCCCAAGAGACTTTTGAGAGTGCCCTTGTTGCACCCATTTCCATTGATACTCTTCGGGAGTCCACCTTTAGGGATGAGCTTACACATTCCATTGCATATGTGTCCCCTACTCCTTGTGCACTTCTACCACCACATCCTATACTTGTTTTAGATTATATTGATTTCCTTGGTATTGACCGACTCCTTACGAGTCATATTTCACGTTCTATCTATATGGTCAAGGACTTGGAAATCAATGTCATCCATGGTGGTAGGGTGGTTGGTCACTTCTTGTGCAAATGCCACCAAGCCCCTTATACTCAAAATACTTATTTATTTGGCTTGGGCGGCTACAATATGTTAGGAAGGGGGTGAATTAGTTCACAACATGCTACGGCCCCAAGGGAGGCCATTATGGAAATGCAATCCTCTAATTTGGAGGGTCTCTATCTCGGTTGTTACTACCTCTTAAAGGCATAGTTCTTTTTTTTCTATCACCCTTTGTTTTCTATCCCTTTCATTTGTTTCTTGCACTTTATGTCTTTTAAATATGAAAAAAATCTAAATAACGTCTAGGAGACAATAAATCCTTGGAGGTTGAGATACGTATAGTGTTTTCCGTGCTCGAACGGATATGGATGGTATAGTATAGCCGCCCGTTATTCTAGCCTTAGTAGTGTATTATCTGGGATTACCCTGGCAAAGTAAGGATAAAAGCGAAAGCCGATTGGGGTGTCTCTCCAAAACGTGAGAGACATCACCTATTGAGTAGCGACCTACCCCAAAATTCCGAGAGATTTCCTTCTCTAGTATATTACTAAGTGAGAATGGTGGGGAGAAAAGTAGTACTCGTAGAGAGTTGCTTGAGAACTCGTACTACTTTAAATAAAATCAGTGCATGCACGCTTGGCTACCATTAACAAGCAATTTTTGACTAATCATTTTCCTTGTAGTTTGTATTGACTTGTTAGTCTTTACAGGGTTCTTTGTTCTATCTTGGAGTTTTGCGGGCATTGTCATTTGTAACTTGAGGTAATGATGGTATTGGGTGGTTATACCACCCCGGAGGTACATTGCTCTCTTCCCTTCTTTTTTACTGTCTTGTGCATTGAGGACATTGCACCATTTATGTTGGGGGGAGTGGGGCATGCTTTACATGCTTGTGCCATATTTATTTGTATTTTTGCTTTTTAGTCCCATTTTAGAGTCTTCAAAATTTTAAAATTTTTGAATCGACGGTCTAGTATAGCCGCCTGCCTTTATTTTTCCCTTTGAGTCAGGGAGAAAAGTATATCTCGTGTCATCCATGTGATGAATTCATCAGGGTAGAGAGTGAGTTACTTTTGAATGGATTTTGGGATTTTGTGAGTTTGTAACTCTATGACATGAGTAGGAATATGTTGAACCTTTTATAGGACTTGTATGTGGCATCTTAATTCATTTTGCTAGCTTTTTGCAAGAACTCGTTTTGGCACTAAATTCTAACCTTATTGCACTTCACGTAAACTATAGGCTTGAGTTGCTTGTGTGTCATATCTCGGATGTCAAGAAGTCTAGTTTAGTGGAGACTTATGCCCAAGTGAGCTTAGTGCCTTATCTTTCCTTGGAGTGGTGTCAAATGAACTCTTGTTTGTCACGAAAACAAATATTACTCATTGTCGATCTCATTATCTTTCATTGTAGCATTGGGAATTCACTATCATATTCATATCTTTTGGGTTAGCATGCATGGTTGTTGTTGGTCATTGGAACGGATTATATGCAATTCTTTGATTGTTGTGCCAGTTCGTTCTTTCTTGTATATTACCACTTGTTACCCCACTTGAGCCCCCTTACATGAACCATTTTCTTGATTGAGCCATACATTTCCATATTATGCTTTGAGAATGGCAAAATTCATGTTGAAGATATATTTTGGGAGTCATAAGGTGGTTTATGTTTATTATTCATTGTTGGTGTACCTTCCCCTTGAAAAAAATCACAAAAATTCCAAAAATTGAAAACCATACAAGTTAGGGGGTCACCTAATCATTTGTAAAGAAGAAACATTTTGTTCTTCATGTTGGGATGTATTGGTGGTTGAGGAAAATTGAAAAAAATGAATATAGCATAGTTAAAAAGTAAACGCATTGGAGGTGTATTTTAGTTAACGAGGCCCCCGTTGATTTATTTGCCCTCTTATCATTTGTACATGCCTATTCTCAAGTACCAAAGAAAGTCCTTAGCCCAATACGTGTCTGATACGTGTCCGATACGTATCTGATACATTCCCTTACCTTACGTTATAACCGAAAAGACCTATTTGATTCTATAGGTTAGCAATCATTTCTGGCATGTCGATTTAGACACACTGTACCCTTTGCTATGCATTTCCTAGTCATGAGATCCATCCACTTATAAAGACCTTTTTTCGTGTCACAATGTGCGGAACATTTTGTTTTTCATATATACATTTCTTCCGCTCGCATATATGAGAGTTTGAGTATGCACCCATGTTGCGAATGTCTTATTTTGTTGAGTGCATAACATGGTGAGAATTAAGGTCGAGACTTGGTTCTGATAGACTTTTGGGTTGTGTCTCACTTACGACGAAAGGCCTTGTACACACAGGTTAGATTTTGGTGGCATGACTTATTTTTAGACTTGCTAGCATTGGGAACTTAGTTTGCCTACATATCTTTTTAAGGATCCATTTTCGTTCTTACGTTTTGAGTTTACTTGCATATTTTGGCATGCCATGTAAAAGTAGTTCACCGTGTTTTGTGGGTAGTTCGTTGCTAAAAACCCTTATGAGACCTTACTCGTCCTACCAGGGCTGCCTGGGGGTTTAAAGGACCTATCCCTTTACTTTTCTTGTTGTTAGTTAGATCGAGTCGTAGTGTGAGTTTGCTCGGGACTAGCAAACGATAAGTTGGCGGGTGTGATTAACACTCGGTTTTTTAGTTTAGAGTGTCAATCATATCTCCATTTTGTTGTTATTATTTTATTAGTTTCTCCCTTTTTGTACATATGGGTTTAACCTTTGTGTTGTAGTTTTGTTTGTGTTTTTTAAATTAATTATTGATCCCTGGACGAGTCCGGAAGATCCCGATCCACCCGAGCCATTTTGTGAAGTCAAGATCAACAAAGGGCATTTTTATGCAAATTTCTGGAAGATGGCATCAAATTACCAGAAGAACAAAGCCATGGCCATGCCACTTCCGGTAAAACGGGCATAACTTTTGATGTGTAGCTCTGATTGCCAATTGTAATATGACATTGGAAAGCTATCGAGGAGACTCAAATGAGTAAGACCAGTAAAAATTCCAACAGAAGGCAGTTGTAATGGTACACCATGATTTTGTACCGGTATGCCATGTATTTTCCTCCAGAGCAAAATAGCCAAAAGTGAGCAGAAGGTTCCCGTACCGATATGCCATTACCCCGTGCCGGTACGACATGTTTTTACTGGTTTTTTGGCCCTCATTAAGGGTGTTTTGGGTGTTTTAGGTGAGGGGGGTATATATATGTTTCTATAGTCTGAATTTTAGATTGGATATAATTTTTAGGGTTAGGATTGAGGGGAGAGCCTCCCTCTCCTCCTCCTCATTCTTTCCCACCTTCTCTCTTATTTTTGGGGCACAGCCATGGTATTTGGAAGGTTTTCTTTTCCTTTAATGTTGTAAGAATTCTCTCCCTCTCTCTATCTATGTAAACTATTTTATGTGTTATGTTTAGTTTATTTCTTGTTTCAATTTCTTGTATTGTTTTTATGTGTTTTGTGCTTGTGGTAGTATTAATGAGGGAGTAACCTTCTTGGTTTGGCAGTGGGGTGGCTAGCACCTCGGCCTCGGCTTGTGTTCGATTGCTCTATTTTTTGGCTAAAATGTAGTGGCCTAGGGTGTAGGAGTTCATTACCTAGGGTCCAAGACAAGCGGTGTTAATCACCTTGATGCATCGTCGACATGAATAATGGCACGATGCATGCTTGGTGCGATGTCCCGCTAGGTGTTCGACAAAATTCCTAAGTGAACGAATTCACCTAAAACCACTCAATTGATATAGAATTATAGTCTTGAGATAGCGTAGGGGTTGGGAGAATGTAGTTCTCACCTCGGGTCCAACCAAGGGTTGTCGACCTCCTTTATGGTTTGTGCCACGTACACTTCGTGCTTGGAGCATATCGCCCGATGAGTATAAGTCGGCCTAGAGAACCGAATTCTAATCCCCGTGTGATCTCTTGACCCGCGATTTGTGCTTGAGAGTCAAACATCTCGTGGGAGGTCCTATGCCGTGATCTCTCCCTCGTGTTGTCATGGATATTGGAGTAGTCTACATTGGCCTAGGTTAGGTGTTAGAATCCTCATTGCTATTCCATTTTGTTTAACTAGTTTTCTTCTTTTCTTTCCTTTGATTTTATAAAACAAAACAAAAGGCTAGCGTCCTACCGCCTCTACCGCAAAACCAAACTTTTAAACCAAGCAATTATCCTCAACTCCGACATTTCCATGTGGACCAACCTCAGACTTGCCGCTCTACTAGTTAGAGTAGTATTTTCGTATTTATAAATTTTTAATACTTGGCATTAGCTTTTCCGTTAATCAACGACCAGAAAAGTCCTTCCATCAATAAGCTGCACTTTACAATGTCAAATTTGACTTATGTACTAAACGATCCTAAAATTCTAGCTCAAACATGGCTTGATTACTAAAATGAGTTGAGTCAATCCTTGAAGTGCCGAGCCAAGCTCACGACTTACACGATTCAATAACAATGTTACTTAAACAGTCCATATAGAAGAATTCTTTCCAATTTCAATTGAATTTTTTATTGGTGAACACCACCCGAGACCTCTCTCAGATTCCTCTACGCAATGGAAATGATTGTAGGAAATCAAATTTTAATAAACACACAAGAAATAAAAAATGGTAACACAAAGAGATAATGCGGGTCGACCACTCTGCTTACGTTCATGGACAAAAAAGTATCATTATATTGAATATAAGAGATAAGAAATAAGAAGAACCCAACTCATGCTTGTCTCATTTATTTTAATCTCTCACACTCACTCAAATAATATAGACCATTTTGCTCTCTCTTTTCTCTTATTAGACTCGACCCGATGGAAGGGGAGATACGCTCCAACAAATCTCGATCCGTATGATCTAGGGTTACGGGAGGAATTAACGATGGTATAAAAGCATATTGATGTTCTATATTCAAGGTATGTGACTTACTCAGTACTTGACTACTTTGTTCTCCTATTTTGATCAATATACTTACTTGATCATCGGAGGCAGTTCAGGAACACAACCCCCATCTTGTGTTCCTTGAATCGTTATTTTGTAGATCAAGGCTGAGCGATCAGAACAAGACATCAGACGAGCTCTTCATAAATGTGTTTTTCATTTAAATGCATTTATAGATAGATTATATGATAATAATAATATCTATGACCCATAGAAATATGAACAAAAAACTCGTTTTGAGCATTAAATGAAGGATTCAAATTAAGAGAAATCAGGTAGACGACTTGTTCTTGGCGACCAGTTTGAAGACTGGTATACCAGGCGGTATACCGGGGAGTACGCCAGTTGCCCTACCAGTTCACAGATTTTTTTGGCCTAACCGGTATACCGGGCGGTATGCCGGATTCCGTACCAGTCTATGTATTTTTGTTGCCAAAAGCCATTGTTCGGATTTTGCCCAAACCGGTATACCGGCCGGTATACCAGTGGAGTACTAGTCCCACTACCGGTTTGAGTTGAGGCTATTTTGAGTTATCTTGGATCGAGAAAAATATATGAAAATGTAAGAAATGCCCAATTAAGCATAACCCTAAGATTAAGAGGTTTACATAAAGTTGAGATAAGAACAATTAAATGAATAAGCGAGTTAAGAAATTATTTAAGAAATTTCTGTTAATAATTATATTACTGTTATTTAATTTTTAGGACCTTCTACCGGACCTTTTGAACCAGGTGAGTGACAGTAATGAGATTAAAATGATTTTCAGGTATGTTTTATTTAAATGTCCATTTTCCTTGGACTGTGAGTAATTTTATTAAATTGTTCTGAATATTATATGGATAAGTATATATTTGTGAATCTAGTACATACCGTCACAGAGTTAGTCCCCATATCCCGGGGGTGATATTAGGGGCACAAGAAGTTGGAGGATATCTAGTAGATATCCGAAGACGTTTAAGAAGTGTGGGGATATTTAATGGATATCCAGGGCATAAGAAGCCCCTCTTAGCTACTGGGGCATAATTGGCAGTTCACTGTCTGGATATTTAGATTAAGTTTCAGACGTCTAACTTAAACTACCAGGGACACCCGGAAATCGAATAATAGATGGCGTATGATTTCAAGAATAAGAGTCTTGTAATAATTAACTAATTTTAAAGAGTTGTAAGAGTTGTAAGAGTTAGAGAAATAATGAAATAAGAGCTTTAAGAGTAAGAGTTAAGAGAATAATGGTAAAGAATATGTTTTGTTAATTTAATATTATAAATAAATATCAAATGATAATAAAGTGTTAATGTATAAGGTATAAAGGAAGCAAGAATTTTTATATTAAGCAAAGATATTATTTTTAAGAGTTCAAGAGATGTTTTAAAATTAAAAAATGGTTAAATCCATGACTTATAAAACTTTGAAACTATTTATTGTCATTCACACGAGCTTTAGCTTATGTTTTATAATTATATTTTACAGGTAACAAAAAAGGACCCTACCAGTACCCATAGAGTAGCAGCAGCAATAGTTTAATAAAGTAAGTGGTTAGTTTAGTCTTTAGACATTTTTTTATTTATTTTCAGCTATGAGACTTGTTTTGTAAGTTAATGTAAATAAGTAGATTTTTATAAGTTGTTTGTATAATAGAGTTTTTTGATAATGTAAGAGTTTGTAAGAGTAAAACTAAATGATGTGTAATGTAAATAAGGGTTGGTAAGAAATGGTTTATTTTATTTCCACTGTTTTATGCATTTCTATAATTAGGAAATAATTGATAATTAAAAAGAAATTCCCGAGGTGGTTATACAAATAACCTGATGTCTGTCATGATAATTTAGGTTATGGGTCAAGGTCGTGACATCGGCGATAGTCAGGTCAGCTTGGTTATGAGCTCGATCATGCAAGTCCAAGGATGGCGCGACCACTACTTCATGGTTGATTGAATATTGTTGCAAGGGACGAGACTACAAACACAGTCAAAGAAAGATATACGTATCCCCGTGATTCCAACCTTTAATGGCGGAATGGATCCACACGGTTTGGATGACTTCCATAGGAGTGAACAACAGTTATAGAAGGGGAGATACGCTCCCGCAAATCTCGACCTGTATGATCTAGGGTTACGGGAGGAATAGACGACGGTATAAAAGCATAGTGATGTCCTACAGTCGAGGTATGTGACTTACCCAGTACTTGACTACTTCGTTCTCCTATTTTGATTAACATATTTACTTGATCGTCAGAGGCAGTTCAGAGACACAATCCTCCATCTTGTGTTCCTTGAATCATTGTTTTGAATATCAAGGGGGAGCGATCAGAAGGAGACGTCAGACGAGCTATTCATAGGCGAGGCGCGTTGTTCCAAAAAATGATTCATCATTCTTAAAAACACGTTTTGAACACATCTAATGGTTTCGATCATCGAAATTTGATCTGAAAAGTCAAGGTCTATCTTAATAACTTAATTCCTTAATTTCGATCATCTTTCTCTACCTCTTATCTCATTTTCGATTATCGATTATAAGTTAAAAGGATAAATACTACTATAATATAACATTAAAAATAGTTCTAATTAATAATTAAAAGGATAAATATATTAACTAATTTTGTGTAAATAAACATTTCCCAACCTAATATTTGGTCGGCAAAAACAATTATATTTTTGCCGACCAAAATGTTAGTCGTCAATAGATTCTTTGCGACCAAATATTTAGCTGACAAAAACTTCACTACATTTCCCGACCAAATATTTAATCGGCAAAATGATTGTATTTTTGCCGACCAAAGTATTGGTTACCAATAGATTCTTTGTCGACCAAATGTTTAATTAACAAAAACTTCTGTACATTTTTCGAATAAATATTTAGTCGGCAAAATGACTATATTTTTGTCGACCAAAGTATTGGTCGCCATTAAATTCTTTGTTGAGCAAGTATTTAGTTGGCAAAGACTGTAGTATATTTTCCGATCAAATATTTGACTAGAAAAATCAAGTGTATTTTTTTCGTACAAAGTGTTGGTCGACAATAGATTTGGTCGGTAAATAATGCCTCTTTTGCTGACCAAAATATATTTAGTCGGTATTTTTGATTGACAATTGTATTTTTTCTTGTACCTAAACTTCCTTGATTTAGATAATATTGCAATTATGAAATTCTACCTTAAAACAAATCTGTCACGTGAATTTTTTTTGGAATGCCCTCCGAATAATTAAATTATGTGGATGGTCCTACCATTTTTTTTCCTAATAGATAGTGACATTAATCTCTAAAAAATTAGTTAAGTAGGTAGGCCTCGGCATCGGGCCGGGGTGGCCTAGCCCACGAATAATCAATCCGAGTCTTGCCTTGGGCTTTACTCACCGAGCTTTTTCCTTGAGCGGGCCAGTCCAGTCCAGTCCAGAAAAAAAAATAAAGTACGAGCCTGGCCCGCGAGCTTAATATAAGTGGACTCATGGAGGGCTTATGAACAGGCTTATAAACGGACTTATAAATGGACTCATGAGATTCAATCAAATACAACAATCATAAAAATTAGAGAACATATTTTTTTTAAAATGCATAAACTATAAAAATTAAAGGAAAAATTATCATAGTGGGCTTTTAAGCAATCAGTTCATATTCATATTTTATAGAACGGGAACACAGTATCTATTTCATGTATTCAGGTCAGATTTTTGTTACATATGGGTTTCGGGGTTTTGTTATATATGGGCTTCGGATCGGGCTTTCGGGTCGGTTTCATACTTCCAAATGAAGTCTAAGACCGCCCATATTTTATTCGGACTAACTCAGGCTCGCCCATCGAACAGACTCAAGTAGTGCTTTGGCACAACAGTCACGCGGGTTAAATGACGAGGCCTAAGTAGAGGTTATAATTAAAAATAAAAAATGCTATGTGCACACATTTTTTTTGCACACAATCCGCACACAATTTGTGTGCGGAGCACAGCAGGGCCCGCGCAGGAAATTTGACTTCGGAGTTTTGTTTAAAGAATTCAAACAAAATCCAAACGATTAAAGAAATTTTATACATTATCCAATTAAACTTATTTTTTACAGACTAACATAAAATAATATATCAAACAAAATCCCGGAATTAAATTTCATGCGTGGGACCCGCTGTGCTCCGCATACAAATTGTGTGCGGATTGTGTGCACACAATTGTGTACGAGTAGCAAGACTTAAAAAAACAACCGGTAAAGAAGTGAAAGAAAATAAATTAAACATAGAGCCGTACGCCATGCTGTCCTTGTATTTGTATCAAAGAAATTGGGGTTAGATCTCAAGGAGCTATGCCCCACCTCATCTCCTATTTTGATTTTGTACACATAGGTCCGGGGCTCGAATTGCTAGCAGGGCGTGACTGAGTAAATCAGTCTTGC
Source organism: Monotropa hypopitys (assembly GCA_002855965.1). Classification (NCBI taxonomy): domain Eukaryota; kingdom Viridiplantae; phylum Streptophyta; class Magnoliopsida; order Ericales; family Ericaceae; genus Monotropa; species Monotropa hypopitys. Next base: position 5,011 of record NMUG010001418.1, on the reverse strand, counting down.
TTAGGTCAGGGACTCTTATTCTAGTGTCGACCAGAGATCACTCTTATGTACCTAAGTGCACAGGCAAGGCCACGTACCTAGGTACCGTTTGGAAAGACACGAATTTATTCCCTCACGTGCTTTTAGGTGCCGGCAGTAATGGGGCCCATATGGTGGGGTACACCATTTGTTTTTGATTTTGTACACATAAGGATTAGGCTTGCAAGAAAAAATATATTTTTGAGTTTTTGTTTTAAAATTATTTTATTTTATTAAAATAAAAAATTATTTCAATCAGATAATGTATCAAATTTCTTTAATTATTTAAATTATAAATAAAAACTCAAACGATTAAATTTTTTTATACATTATTTAATTGAACTAATTTTTTCAAAATAACATAAAGTAATATTTTAAGCAAAACCTCAAAATAAGATTTTCAACTTTTTTATACAATTAAGATGGGACATGAAGTAAGAGATGGGTTCCACCCCTTACCATTTTTGTATCTCAAGTGGGTTGATGAGAAATGTGCTTGTTTATCAAACATTGGGGGCCTCTCTGTGTCAGTCCAATCACGCAAGCCCATGTTCTTACTGGTACTTAGTCATTTAAATAACCTAAATTAAAACAATTGTACTTTTTTAAAAAAATTTAATTAATGAGTTCTAGGGGTAAAATGATAGTTAAGAAAAAAACTCACACGAAAAAAAAAGTGTTGATGGGCTTCGTTTTCATGATATGTGACTCGCGCCATTTATCAATAGAAAAAAAATGAGTACACTCAATTGGCGCACAAATTGTGTGCACAGCATAGTGTTTTCTCTACGGAAATTTTGATTTTGAGATTTTATTCAAAGTATTATTTTATATTTTTTTGTAAAAAACAAGCTCGATCAAATAGTGTAAAAAATTTCTTTAATCGTTTGAATTTTTATCCTCAGAAACTACGAAAAACTGTGAAAGAAAATTCAAATAATTAAGCAATTTTTATAAATTATTCGATTGAGCTAATTTTTTATATAATAACATAAAATAATATTTTAAAAAACAAAAAATTAAATTTTCTATACAGACCGCACTGTGTTGTGCACACAATTTGTGTGCAAATTGTTTGCACACAAATTGTGTGCGAATAGCACAGCTGTTATCAACATGATCTATACATTTTTTACTTTCTAAAGATTTCTTTTTCTTTTTCTTTTTCCATCCCTTGGACAATATAATGTTAAATAGTGATTGATAATCTTTTAAATACATTAACAGGTCGAATCCATAAATGTATTAGAAGTGTTCGACTAAATGCGTAGAAATCAACCCACGCAACCCAAATTCTCTAAAACCAGAATAAACGCATGTTAGAAATACATAAATACAATTAGGCGTAATATCAAGCGTGAGCAATGGTTGTGTTTCCCAATCTGTGTCTTTAGACAAGATACAAATACTACGTAGGCAAATATAAATGTGTGTCCATGCGTCTAGAATACTGTGTAGGCAAATGTATATGTTTTTGTGCGTCTATATATGTGTGTTTTTGTTCAGTGTGTATTGTAAAGTGTGTTCAACGTGTAGTTGGGTTCAGATTCTGTGTTCAATATGTATTGTTAATCTAATGGCTAAAAATATAGCACATATAAATCTAAGGGTCCATCCGGTCACATTCAACCCCGTCCGAAAAGGATTTCCAGTAGGTTATAAGACTCCTGCATCGCACATGAGCATTTGTCCATAGAGACCTTCCAAAATTCTCAAGCTTCTATGTACCCTAATGAATTTGATTACAAAAAATGCTAAAATCTATTTTCAAAACAGATTTAGCTACTGAAGCCTAACATTCAGAGCAACACACCATGTCATGATCAAAATATTTCGGGTTATCACTTTTGCTTCCCTTTAATTATCAATACATAAATCTTTGAAATTATATTACCAAAAATTCAAATCCATGTATGAACACTGAAGCAAATTCCACCATATGAACCTGGCTCCTCAAGCACTGAGAATGCACTACAGATGTTCGTGGTACTGGGACCACATATGCCCCAAATGATCTATCACCAGTCATGGGGATATCAGACTTGTTAAACTTCGCAGCAAATTGAGGCTTCACTTTCAGGACACCACTCTTAATCAACCTGGTAAATCTCAAGAGTGCATCTCCAGGAACTTCGAACCCTAGTTGCTTACACTCTTGAAAGACAAAAATGAGAAAGAATGTGCAAGTGCCAAGAAGTAAACTAAAAAAGGCTCTTTCGTCTTCTTGATAAATGGCAATATTGATCAAGTGCTTCACAATGCAAAAACGTTTACTGGTGAAACAATCAAAAAAACATTCGGCACCACTACAAATTAGTCGATTATCGGCCGCAGCTAGAGGGTCAGCTGGGAGCGAGATGGATATATACTATATGGTCTTACAATCTTCAAATCCCATATCTAACGGCCGCCGTGGATCCCGTCAATGGATGAGATTAATTTTTTTAGGTTGATCCTGTCAATTTTTTGCACTCGTCAACTTCCATGAACCACAAAATCCAAACCTCCATTGACGACCAATCCGCAAACACAGAGAGCGAGCGTTTGTGGTGGATCTGGTCCAAATTATCTAGATTTGCTCGGTGCGGCGCCTATGAATCTAGTCTGGTGGATTTTCTCGGTGAATCTGGGTGCTGAACTTGGATTTGATTTACTCTCATGGGAGGAAGACCATGACAGGAAGAGAGAGACATGGATTCAAATTTTGAATCTGAGAGAGAGGGTCAATTTAATTTATGTGAGAGAAAGATTTTGTTTGAGGGATAATCCGCAAACACAGAGAGCGAGCGCTTGTGTGAAAGAATGTGATTGGTTAATTATGTTTTACTTGGATCACAATTAGATATCAGACGGACATAAATCTAATGGCTAGAAATGTAAGACATATAAATCCAACGGTCAAAAATGTATGTAATTCAATTTTTTTAACAAAAGTCATAGCTTATTATATAGATGTAAATATGCACATATTGGAGTTGTGTATGTTTTTTTAAAAAGAATGTAGTCCCACATTGGAAATTATAGTGTGGCTTCTTTTCCTTATTTAATAAGACACTCCCTAGTGGTTCAATAAATGATGTGGGTCTAGGGAGGCCCTCGCGCGCTCCGGGAGTTAGACTTGGGTTCTAAGCCATTCGGAGATTCCGATCCAGAAACCCTTTAATCGGGCGTGCGCGCCCGCATCTCACACCCCCGCATGTACGCGCGCAGGGGGGGTGCAAATTTCTGGATTTGGCCTCGCGTGTGCGACTCAACCAGAACATGCCAATTCTACAATTCTGTTTTGTGACTGTTGGGTTTATACCTTTTCGAAACAGAGGAGTAAAGTCACGGAACATCTTAAAGAAAGCGACCTAGTCCGCGACTCAACCAGAACACGCCAATTCTACAATTATGTTTTTTCTGTCTTTACAGTTTCATATTCTATTCCATTTCCTACTACAATTTTCAACAATTTTAAGACGTTTAGGCTGTCATGGAACACGACAAGTCTATTGCTTCTTCCGACACTAACAGACCGTTTCAATTCGGAGGACTACATTTCAAATGATGGAACAAAAGATTTTCTTTTACCTTACAATGAAAAAGTTGGCATAATTCTGTGTTTCGCAAAAACATGTTGCTGTTGATCTGCCAACTGCTAAAAACACCAACGAAATCCAGAAATGGATTGCTGATGACTTTCTGTGCAAGAACTACATTCTAAATGCTTTGACGGGTGAACTTTACAATTATTATGCGACTTTTGAATCTGCAAAAGAAGTCTGGGATGCACTGCAGAAAAAATTTGATACCGAGGAAGCGGGATCGAAAAAATATGCTGTCAGTCGCTATATGAAATTCCAAATGGTTCACGATACTTCTATTGTGGCACAATCTTATGAGTTGCATAAAATTGCTTACGAAATCATTTCAGAAGGTATGTTCATTGATGAACAATTTCAAGTTGCTGTGTTAATTGATAAGTTACCTCCGACTTGGAAAGAATTTAAAAAGGATTTGCGCCACAACTCCAAGGAGTTTTTTATGGAGACTCTTATCCCTCGCCTTCGTATCCAGGAGGAGGCACGGAAACAAGATCAGAGGGAAGAGGTTCTTTTTCTTTCCAACAAAAAGAATAAGAGTTCGGCATTTCTTAAGCCGAAAGGAAAGATCACAAAGAAAAATAAGAACGGGAAGGGTCATCATAACAAAAATCAACACCATACAGGAGGCCAGGCTAGAAATACAGAAGTTGTTCAATTTCTGTGTTATAATTGTAACAAGCCTGGCCATATGGCAAGAAATTACAAGAACCCTAAGCATCGTTTTGCACCGCAAGCGAACTTGGTGGATGAAGAACCTTTGCTTGCGATGATTTCTGAAATCAATCTCATTACTGGTTCAGAAGGGTGGTCGATAGACACTGGCGCTTCTCGTCATGTTTTTTTATGATCGTTCCTTGTTCGAAACCTATACCGAAACAAATGACAAGAAAGTGTTGTTGGGTGATTCTCACACCACTAGTGCACTCGGTACTGGTGATGTTTATCTTAAGTTCACATCTGGAAGAACTATTACTTTGAAGGAGGTTCTGCACACTCCTGAAATCAGAAAGAATCTTGTCTCTGGCTATCTCCTCAATAAGGTCGGCTTCACTCAGATTATAGGGGCAGATCAATACACACTTACTAAGAATGCAATGTTTGTTGGTAAAGGGTATGCTACAGATGGAATACTTAAATTGAATGTTGAGATGAATAAAACTACTACTTGTTATTATTCTGTTTGTTCTGTGAATACTTGACATGTTAGACTTTGTCATGTAAATAAGAAACTAATTAAGAACATGAGTAATTTAGGTTTCATTCCTAAAATTTCACTTGATAATTTCGAAAAATAAGAATCTTGTAGTCAAACAAAAATCACTAAGAAATCACATAAATCTGTCACTAAAGAAATAGAATTACTTGATTTAATTCATAGTGATATTTGCGAATTGGATGGAGTTCTC
>NMUG010001417.1:0-17955 GCA_002855965.1 Monotropa hypopitys | reverse complement strand
AAGCCCAAAAACGTGGTTAAGATGTCCAAATTTAGTAATTTCAGAAGACTATCAAATTTGATTGATATCTAGAACATGTATCTTTGGACCCTTAAGGATTAGGTTATGGTTATAAGGTTTCTAGCATGGATAAAATCTCTAACTAATTTATTGTTAATCTTTTATCATAAACCATTGTTGATTCTTTTTAAATTAATCATAGGTGAGGTGATTGTTACTTCTCATGTTCCGAGGTGTAGTCTTTGGCAGCGCTCGTCGGTATTTTTTTGGTGAGTGTGTAGATTTCCTTCATTTATAGAACTTTAATTTGTATGTTGTATGCTAGATGGATATGATTGCTTAGTTGAATCCCTTGATTGAAAATACATGTTTACATATCTTGATTGTTGTTGGGTTTGGGGGGTTTTGTGTAACCTAATTGATTTGATCACATGATGGATGAAAGCATAATTTACACTCTTGTTAGTTGTTGCTTCAGTTGATATATTCTCACATGCTTCATACTTATTTCAATATGATAATGATGTTGATGATGTAGTTACCTTCTTACTTTTAGTATGTGCAAGCAGGGTTCATGGCATGGATTGGTACATTTTGGTGTTATGAATTTATGATATTCATTTGTTGTTGTACATCCATGCATGGTCCTATATCACCATATGGTGACATTGGTGGAATCCTCGGCAACGGGCTTAGGGTGCAGTAGATGCTTAGCAATGTAGTCCTAAGACGGTAGATGCCACTTCGTGGGGATGGTGTTTGTATTCCGGTTGCGGTATTGAGAAACAGTAGATTCTTAGGAATGTTGTCTCAATGCTATGTCTTCCATTGATGGAATAATAGGGCTTGATTGATTCACCCTATGCTAATGGGTTTGAAGAGTTAAAAAGACATTTGACTTCATCTCATATCCTCATAGTCCCGAAAAGAGGCATTGGCTACACCATTTATTGTGACGCTTCTCATGATGGTCTGGGTTGCGTGTTGATGCAATCAGGCAAAGTCGTCACTTATGGATGTCGCCAGTTGAAAATCCACGAAAAGAACTATCTGATGCATGATTTAGAGCTTGCGGCAGTGGTCTTTGCATTGAGGAGTTGGAAAAATTACCTATACGGTGAGAAGCTTAAAGTGTTCTCCGACCACAAAAGCCTTAGGTATTTGTTTATCCAGAAAGAGCTTAATATGCATGAACGTCGATGGATGGAGCACCTTGAAAATTATGACTTTGAATTGCACTATCATCTAGGCAAAACCAATGTTGTCGCAGATGCCTTGAGTCGACGGTCTTATTACTTGGCTAGCCTAGCCATACGTGACTAGAAGTGCATAGAAAGCTTGGGAGAATTTGTACTTCATTCCAAGGAAATTGGGAAAACCGCCACTTTGTGCAATTTGACCGTTCATTCCTCTTTGTTACAGAAGGTTATGGAAGCTCAAACTGGTGATGATGAAGCCGATGTATTTCATTCTAGGTGTTTTGATGGACAAGAACCACCAGGTTGGGTTGTTTTCGAGGATTTGGGTGTTCGTTTCAAAGGAAGATTATTCGTGCCATTGGTTTGTCGATCCAAAATCCTTCATGAATTTCATCATTCTCCGTTTTCGTTCATCCCCGTGGAGACAAAATGTACCGTGATCTGCGACATATGTTTTGGTTGCCTAGAATGAGGAAGGATGTTGCTTGTTTTGTCATGAGGTGTCTCATTTGTCAGCAAGTCAAAGCTGAGCATCAACATCCAACGGATTTATTGCAACCATTACCCGTGCTGGAATGGAAATAGAAGCATATCATGATGGATTTTGTATCGGGTTTGCCTCGTTCGCAAGACGGTAAGGATACTATATGGGTTGTTGTGGATTGTTTCACCAAGTCTGCTCATTTCTTGTCTATCTAGACATCTCAATCTATTGATTCTTTGAGTCATTTATATATCCGGGAGATTATTCGCTGGCATGGGAAACCTTTTTCTATTGTATATGATCGTGATCCTCGTTTCACCTCCCATTTTTGCAGAACTTTGTAGAAGGCATTTGGTACCGAACTTCACTTCAGTACGACTTTCCATCCACAGACAAACAGGCAATCCGAGCGTACTATCCATGTTTTGGAGGATATGTTACGGGCTTGTGTCTTGGATTATCTTGGTATTTGGTGGGATCATATTTCGTTGGTGGAGTTTGCTTATAATAATAGCTATCATTCTAGTATTGGCATGGCTCCTTTCGAAGCCTTGTATGGTCGGCCATGCCAATCTCCTATTTGTTGGACCGAGGTTGGGGATTCTGCTGTCATGGGTCCGGAAGCTGTTCAACAAATCACCGAACAAGTGAAGAGAATTCGCCAATGATTGTTGACAACATAGAGTCGTCACAAGAGTTATATGGATAATTGACGTTGTCCCTTGCCTTTTGAGGTTGGTGATCATGTTTTTTGAAGGTATTGCCTCGTCATGGTACATCTTGTTTTGGGAAGAAAGGAAAGTTAGCTTCTCTCTATATTAGTACATTTGATATCATCAAAAGAATTGGTGAAGTTGTCTATCGTTTAGCCTTACCGTATACTCTTGCCGATATTCATGATGTTTTTCATATTTCCATGTTGCGGAAGTATAAACCCGATCCCTCTCATGTATGGGATTGGTCTACCCTATCCTTGGAAGCTGATGTGTCGTACGAGGAACAACCTGTGCACATTTTGGACACTCGGGAGAAAGTATTGCATGGAAAGACTATTACTTTGGTAAAAGTTCTTTAGAAAAATCAGAATTGGGAAGAGGCAACTTAAGAGCGACAAGATGATATATTGGAGAAATATCTCGAACTCTTTGCTTGAGGTAATCATCTATTCCTATGTCGTATTTTCGATTTGGTAAATTTTGAGGAAAATTTTTTTGTAAGGAGGGTAGTTTGTCACACTCCGGAAATTTAAATTAATTTCTATATATTTTATTTTGATTTTTCTATTCCATTTAATGGAATTCATTTAGAGTTATATAAAAATTGATAACTAAGGCCTTCCCGGGACCCACATTTTATGATTGAAAAGTTTAGAAGGTTCGGGAATGGATTTAGGAGAGTTTGTTGATGTTCGCATGATTGCCACATCGTTCGGAAATCACATAATTCTATTCAAGCAAAATTTTATTTTATTCTCCATTTAAAACCATATATCAAAATGTGAGAGCCCCTTCTTCTTGTTCCATTTCGATATAGCAAAGTCTCTGGTAGCCATTGTCAATTGGGAATTTTGATATGTAATTGGCCATGCATTTCAAAATGCCCCCCCTACTGTTCCCTCCTTCTCAGAGTATATTTCGATATATGCTTATAGCATATATCGGAATGTAGGTGGCCTGGCCCTTTGCACTTGTTGCATTTCGATATAGGGTTACCCGATATTTCGATATCTTTAGCTTCATTTCAATATGCACATCCGTGTATATCGAAATGAGGCACCCTGCTATTTTCTTGTTCCCTCATGTATTTGGATATACCGTGGAGGTATATCGAAATAGGGACCCCTACTGTTTCTTTTCTTGTAATACCCGTAACCTTCATTCAATTCTTTTAAGAATTTTGTATAAATAATTAATGTCTCTTTAATAATGTTTGAGTTTAACATTGAGGTATAAATGTTGAAATCTAGAGGGTAGAGGAGTGTTGAGGTAGCTTGTGTTGGTTTGAGGTGAAATTTGAGGTTAAGGTTATTAAAGATGATTGACATTAATTTTTAATCCTGATGGTTTTACCTTATGGTTGTATTGGACTTGGGAAGGTCATATGGTGACCTTAGAATGCTAATTTGTGGTTTAGAATGTTGAGGGAGTGTTACGAATTGAATTGGGAAGGTTGGATTTGAGTTGGGTGAAATAAATGGGACCAAAATAGCATTTCTCATCCGAACCAGGAATGGGGTCGCCCAGACCAGAGAGCAGTGTGTTTGGCCAGATGTTTTTATGAAGCTCGTCCAAACCGGGAGGATGGCTTGTCCGGATGAGGGTCGGCCATCCGGATGGGGGAAGAGGACGACAGATCAGAAAGTTTTGGGAGTTCTAGAGTTTGGCTCGTCAGGACGAGGGTGGGTCTCGTCCGGACCGGGGTGAGGTCTCGTCTGGACGAGGACCGGGCCGTCCGGACCGGGCGCGCGACCGTTTGATAATTTTTAAGGGTACACTTGGGTTTTTTCTTCTTAAGCAGTTTATTAACTCCCTAAAACGTATTAGGGTTATTCTTAGTGCATTATAGCCTCCATTAGGCTCCCTAAGAGTTGAGAGAAAACCCTAGAGAGAGAGAGAGCCTCCATTGCTAAAGCTTGAAGGAGAAGGAGACTTGTGAAGGTTTTGGTGTTGGGATTTCTCTTGTGGCTAAATCCTTGGTAAGTACTTACACCCTTGTGTTATATGAACTCTATGTATCTATCTTTTTATCAACCTTTGGATCTAGTTGGTGTATCAAGCCATATTCTAGTATGTGGAGGTTAATGGCCCGATATATAATATTCGTATAGAAAGTTGCATAGAGTTTGGATTAAATCCTTGAGTATTAGGTAAAGCAGTGTATGTATATGGTTTTGGGATGAGATGCTTGATAGCCTTGAGATTTTAGAAGGGTGATGATGGTTTCATGCATAACCTTGTTGTCAAAATCTCATGTGTAAGCCTTTGTTATTCATGTATAACTTGAAAAAATCACGTTGGTTTGTGTATGGGATATTTAAAGTGGGATTCTTATGCTACGGTCAAACATGCAAATACCTTCATATTCCTTGTTCAATTTATGCATATTGCGGACTGAAATTATTAGTTTGTTTTCGACAGGGAATCTCATAGAGAATCTTGACGCCTTGAACAAAGGCAAGGAGAAACTTGGCTAAGCAGTATTGGTGAGTGTAGGGATGTAGCATCTTGACGTTACATGCTTGTGCTCTTTTATTTTATAGTAATTGTACAAATTTATGGAAAGTTGCATGACATAGCATATGCATGTTTTGAGGGATTTTTAACCTATGGTAAATGTTTTCGAGGAAAATGTTTTGAGAAAGGAATTTAAGAAAAGATTATAGTGTATGGGCATGCTTTGTGAAAGAGTTTTGGAAAGTGATTTATATACTATATGTATATGAGATGTGGTGGAATGATGATTAGTGCCTATACGGCCATGAGGGATGCCCCTTTCACATGTTGAAGTCAGGCTGTGGTTCGATGACATGTTGATATTGGGCTGCGGTCCAATCATATATGGAATTCTGAGGCTACGGGTCCAGACATATATGGGAGAATGGGGCTGCGGTTCCATGTTGTGGAGTACGAACTATTGCATATAGCAATAGCTACTTTTGAAAGAAGAGGACATAAGAGGTCTACTATTTTGAAAACAAGGGGTTGCGGTCCAGATTTATATTATGTATGAAAGGTTTTAAATGTGGCAGTTGAGAGGCGAATTGGTATAATTGCATGGCATTGCATCTTTTATATTTTTGGAATATTGTTGATTTAAAAGTGAAATTGTACTCTTACTTGCCTTTCGTCTAGAACTTGTGATGCATATGTTCACACTCTGTTTCCTTATTTTTGGCTTGGAAATAGGTATCTAGTGTTAGCGGTCCACTACAGGGCTAGAGAGGAGTTTTGCCAGGAAGAAGACTATACAGTGGTGTGCTCGTTGGTAGTAGCCATTTCTAGTAGCTTTACATTATTTACTTTTCAATTGTTATTTATTTTTGGAAGTTGTTCCTTAGTAGAACTCTTGTATCATGTCAAGTACTTTTGGGGATGTTGTAATATTTTGGAGTAAGTTATTCTTGTGTTGAGAAATTGACGGTTAGCATGATAGTTTTCTTATCATTTGCGAAGATTATTTGAGGTAATTATTTCAAACAAAAAAATTTATTCTGTCATTTATTGGTATTATGGTGTATCGGATGTTACAACTTGGTATCAGAGCTTAGGTTCTAGGTTCGAGATAGGGGACCATGTGTTTGAGTGGAAGTTGTACTTGAGGTGTATGATTGAGGTAAAGTGTTGGGATTGTGGTGTTAGTGTTTTGGGATTATTATGTGTGTCTTTGACACCCATGGGACTTGCCTTGGAATCCAATTGGAAGGATGCCTGATAACGTTCTCTTCCTATGGAATGTCTTGGAAAGTTAAGTGGAAAAGCATGTATAACAAAATGCTAAGAGTTGGAGTGGTTGGAGAGGAATGGCGAAGTAGTGGACCATAGGATGTCAAGTCATGCATTGAGTCATTGTAGTGTGGGTGACTAACATGTGAGTTTTTGGCATCTGACACTTATTTCCACAATGTTGTTTCTTATTGTGTAATTTCAGGAATAAATGGAACCAAATAGTCAAATGTCTGAGGAGGAAGTTAGTGTCAATGGGGGAAACCCTAGTGTTGGAGGGGTGTGTTCCACCTATGGTGGGAGAGGAGGCCCATATGATGGCGGCCATAGCGCAATTAGCTGAAAATCAAAACTTGTTTTTCCAGTGACAGAACAATTAGAATATGGATAGAGGTATGGGTACTGGACTTCTAGAAAGGTTCAAGAGGCTCTGTAGTATAGTGTTTGAAGGGTCAAATGACCCTATGGTAGCCGAAGAGTGGTTGAAGGAGGTTGAGTTGGTCTTGGATACTATGGGGTGGTAGGTGACCATAGGGTGGTGTTAGCCACTTTTTTATTTCGAGGTGAGGCTAGAAATTGGTGGGAGTCTTTTAAGAGACTTGAAGGGGCACCGACAATTGGTGTCGAGCTGAATGTTCCTCATGTTATTACTTGAGATAGGTTTGTGAGGGGATTTAACGAGCAGTATTATCCGGAAAGTTTCTGGTATGAACAAATTGCAGCTTTTACAAATTTGAGGCAAGGGGGAATGTCAGTGAAAGAATATGAGGCGAAGTTCGCCCAATTGTCTAGATATGCACCACAGATAGTTAGCACAGAGGGTTTAAGGTGTTACAAGTTTCAGATGGGGTTATCACCTGTTATGCATACAAAACTTTTGCAGTTTCGGGAGGCAAATTTTGCGGACTTAGTTGATATGGCTAAGAGGACTTGGGTGTATATGAAAAATACTCGGTCAAGGGAGGAGAATATAAAGTGGTTTAGAAATGATAACAAAAGTCGAGAGGAAGTGGTTTTAGGAGTGGTAACTCTAAATCAAGATTTAGTAAGAGTCATGGTGCGAGTAACAAGGGTAGCCAAGGTAGTGGATGGAGAGGTAAACAATAAAAGAGTGTGAATCAACCAACGAGATCCGAGGGTAAAGATTTTGGGCAGAAGTGCTACAAGTGCAATTCACCGGGTCATTTTGCTAGGGATTGTAGTGAGGGTAACAATAATGTGAAGTGTTTCAAATGTGGGGTATTTGGGCATAAGTCGTACCAGTATGAGCAACTAGTGGTTTCAGTGGGCAGTGCAGCTGGGGGAGCAAATAGAGGCACCGCGGGTCAGGCTTCTTATGGAAGGGTGTTTGCATTGGATCGACAAGCAGCTCAAAACAATCCAGACATGGTAACAGGTATTATTCGTATATCTACTCTTTATGCATGATTTTTGATAGATTCTGGTGCTATGCATTCCTTTGTTTCTACTGCTTAGCCACTCACTTTGCCGTTATTGATTGTGTCAGTAAAGAGGTTCTATTCCGTGTTCCGGGTAAACCCAATTTGAGAATTTGTGGTGATAGTGTGGATTTGCCTAGGCGTGTCATTTCGTCCTTGAAGGCTATGTCTTTGTTGAATAAGGGTTGTGAAGAGTTTTTGGCCTATGTGATTGATTTTCAAAAAGGTGAGAAGAGTGTTGAGAATATTCCTATTGTGAGGGATTTTCAAGATGTTTTTTCGGATGATTTTCCCGGGGTAGTTCCAGTTAGAGAGGTGGAGTTTACCATTGAGTTAGTTCCGGGTATAGGTCCTATATCCATTGCACCTTATACGATGGCACCCGTCGAACTTTATGAGTTAAAAATGCAGTTGAAAGAGTTGATTGACAAGGGGTTTGTTAGGCCTAGTAGGTCCCCTTGGGAAGCATCCATTTTGTTTGTAAAGAAGAAGGATGGTTAACTAAGGATGTGTATAGATTATAGGCAATTAAACAAAGTTACGGTGAGAAACAAATATCCCTTGCCTAGGATCGATGATCTTTTTGACCAACTTCAGGGGCTTTGGTATTTTCGAAAATTGATTTGAGGTCGGGTTACCACCAATTGAAAATAAGAGACTGTGATGTTGTGAACACGACTTTCCGTACTAGATATGGGCACTATGAGTTTCTCGTTATGCCATTTGGGTTGACTAATGCACCGACAATATTTATGGATTTGATGAATAGGGTGTTTCAGCCTTACTTGGATTCTTTTGTCATAGTGTTCATTGACGATATTCTGATTTATTCGCGGTCAAAAGAAGAGTATGAGAAGCATTTGGGTCTGGTTTTACAAAAATTGAGGGAGAAACAACTTTATGTAAAATTTAACAAATGTAAATTTTGGCTTGACCGGGTAGTGTTTTGGGGGCATGTTATCTCTAGTGAGGGTATTTGTGTAGATCCTAAGAAGATTGAGGCCATTGTAAATTGGAAAAGACCAACTTGTGTGATAGAAATCCGTAGTTCCTTGGGATTGGCAAGTTATTATAGGCAATTCATTGAGAAATTTTCATCCATTGCTATGCCTATGACTAAACTTACTAGAAAGGGACTTAAATTTAAATGGTTGGAGGAGTGTGAAAACAGTTTTCGAGTGTTGAAGGAAAAATTAGTTTCGACACCTATTTTGACTATTCCGGAAGGTAATGAGGATTTGGTGATTTATAGTGATGCATCACATTGCAGTTTTGGTTGTGTATTGATGCAACGAGGGAGAGTTATAGCATATGCTTTGAGGTAACTGAAAAATCATGAGCGTAACTACCCTACACATGACTTGGAATTAGCAGACGTAGTTTTTGCGTTGAAACTTTGGAGGCATTATTTATATGGAGTAACTTGTGAGATTTTCACGGACCACCAAAGTTTGAAATACCTATTTACCAAAAACGATTTGAACTTGAGGCAATGTAGGTGGATGGAATTAATCAAAGACGATGATTGTAATATTCATTATCACCCGGGAAAAGCGAATGTGGTGGCAGATGCCTTGAGTAGGAAATTTGTGAATAGAATATCATGTTTAACTTGTGCTAGAGTTGAGAAGTTTTCTGAAATGAAAGATTGAGTGTTGATTTATCTTTGGGTGTGAATGATGTTCTCTTGGCGAATCTTGTGACGAGACCTTTGTTTATGGACCAAATTAGAGAGGGTGAAAAAACTTTATGTGTTCCTAGAGGAAGTGCGGCAACAAATTTTGTTGGGTGAAAAATCTGATTTTTGTATTCGTGGGGACGACATGTTGATGTTTGGGAATCGGGTTTGTGTACCGGAGGATGGGGAGCTTAGGAAAAAAATCTATCATTTTACAGTATTTTATTGTCACTTTGTTTTTCCGAGTCAAAAAGGGGGATAAAGTAGAATAATGGAAAATAAATAGGGTTCAAATTAGTAAACACAAAATTTAGGCATAAAGAAAACTACATTGAAATAATATTGAATTAAATATCATACGGAATCATTGGTTTTAGATATAAACTTTGAATGTTTATCACTTATAATGTCTTATTCCGCCATGTTTTTTATATATGTAATGTCCTCATTTATTTTATTGTTTTTGTCCCGGAAAAGCCAAAGGAGAAGATTTAGTGTTGGTTATTTTCCAGGATGAATATTTAAATTTGTTGGACTTGCGTTTTATTCAGAATAATTTATTTTAATTATTTAATTCAATAAATTATTCAATTTATCACCTGAAATTTTATTTGATAATTACATGTTAAAATACTCTTATAAAGTTTATTAATTTAATGATTTAAATTAAATTAAAACACTCTCGGGTGATAGTATGATGTTTAAAATTTTATTTGGTGAGCATGTCTTTTTAAATCAATGAATCATTTTATCAAATCAATTCAATAAAATTTTTAATCAATTGATTCTAATGTCTGAAATTTATTATAATATGTTCTTTTAATGTATTTGTTGTAGGCTTCAAAAATCCAATTGGTTATACAAACAAAACAAATGGCAATATCAATTTAGAAACCCAAGTCTTTGTGTCAAAACAAATCAACAAGAAGTGCCCAAATGCAAGCAGCCCAAAAATCAGACCCAATTCCAACCCAAGGTCAGATCCAACCCGCGACCCAGGTTCAGCCCACCCTCAAACGGATCCCCCAAATCCAGATCTATTTCTTTCCCAAAGCAGATCGAATCAGCAGCTTTCCAAAATCGCAGTAGTGCGATTTGTTTCCAATTTTGCGGCAAGTTCTTCCCAAAATCAAATCGAGTGAGAGTTGATCCAATCTTCAGAAGTTCGCGAAGGTTTCCAACATTTGCTGCAATCAATTCCAAAATTGCATCGAGGCGATTTGATTTGTGCGGCACCCAGCTGAGATTCGCGAAAATCGATTGAAGAACTAGGTTACTTGTTTCCAATCGCGATTCAAATCGCAAATCAAGTTCAGTCGATGAAGTTTCCAGATCTGCAATTTCATTCGCAAAAATTGCCCCAGGGTTACCAAAGATTTCCTAAATCGAAGGTTTTCAATCGATTCCAAAATCGATTTTTCCCAAAACGATCGCAACATATTTCCAATCTTCGGGTGTTTCCCAAATCGAATTTGATTGATTGCGAGATCTAGGTTTCAAGGGAGATACGAATGGGAAAGAGACACATATACAGCAGAGATCGCATAAAGGATGATACATCGCAAAATCGCACAATCCTCCCCAAATCGCAGCAAACGGTCGTGGGGTGTTCTGGTTCCCAATAATATTTTGTGACCGTTGGTTTTGTTTCTGTGGTTGCAATTGAAATTGCAAATATATATACGCGAAGAGACTGACAGAGGGAGAGCCTGAGGGGCAGACGAGATTGAGTGTAGACGGGAGATAGAGGGATGAAGTGTGGTTGGTAGAGTGAAGGATAGAACAGATATTGAGGGAGACACATTGGAGCTTGAGTTCGAGTGAGATATAGATACACACTCAGATATCAGTGGGTGAAGGTGATGGAAAATTGTGTGCTTACATAGATTTGAGAAACACTGGGTTGTGCACTTGTGGGTTGTGCACTTGTGGGTTGTGCACTTGTTTTGATATTTAGGTTTGAGATTTTTATTTGAGATTTCTGTTTAAGTGATGCACTATGTTAACCGAATTTGATGTTAGAATATGAGATACACAGTGTAACACTTACACATATTAGTTCATGCATAAAACAGACCACTGAGTAATACAATATGCATGTATACATCCAGTGGCTATAAGCATTGTGATATTATGTATGTCTCATTTATGATTCAGTCTATCATCGATATTCGGTCTTTTTAGAGTTCATAAAACGAGAATACAAGATACCTCAGCGTATCCTTTTGTTCAGACATTAAACCTCGGTGTTTAATTGATTCTGAACATTGTGTGTTCCACGAATCAAACTTTCTAGTTTAGATTCGCGGACCGTTGTTTCACGAGAGATTCATTTTTGTAAATGAGATTAATTATACTATTGATATATTGAATAAATCTTTAATTTATTGATTAAACAGTATGTGGTGATTGCATAGTTATTTATTCTCTCTCGTTAAACTTTAATTGTTTTTAATATTTTTAGAAATCATTAAAAAGTCTATTCACTCCCCTCTAGACTTATTTGTCAATCCATTGCACGGTTTTTCAAAGCATAACACCGAGATAAAAGAGTTTAAAAGAAGTCAATGAAAAGAGGAATAAATAAGTGAACAAATTAGGAAATTCTTTCTCCTACGCGAAGGAGGATTTTCCAATAGTCAAGTCCTATACTAATTACACCATCTTTACCCATAGTTTGGAAAAATTCAACTATGGCCCATCCTTATTCACTTTAAGACTTTTTTATCATTTAATTGATTTAATAATTCTAAGAAATATGAGAAAAATCCCAATAATTACCCAAACTTAATTATTTATTTTCCCATCTATTAAATTATTTTTCGAACTTCAGTATTATTAATATATAATATTTAATTAAATAAAACGGGTGTTACATGTCACGTCCCAGATTTTCAAACCATATTTTTTTTAAACAGTTTAAAAAATAAATAGGGGATACAACTACTTGTCATTCAGATACATGCAGTTGAATTCTCATTACATGATACATAGTACAATCAGGGAATACAGGCGAAAGTAAAGTACAAATGTCGTACACGGCTACAACTAAAACTGAAGTACAAGTATAGGAAAGTACAGCTACAAAATTGTATCTACACTACCCTGTATAAGGGAAGCCACTGCAACTGAGGTGGCAGAGTCCAAGAAAACCCAACAGCTGACTCCAACTCCAAGTCCGTATAGCCCTGCAACACAGATTAGAAAAGGAAAAGAAAGAGGGTCTGAGCAAACCACGGCTCAGTGAGAAAATCCCTAACTACTACCAAGCATGCACATGTGGTGCGTGCCTACGTGTCCACAAACAAGTACGAGAACAGTAAGGAAACCAAGTGCACGTAGCATAAGCCTAACTCAAGGCAACTGGATATAGGCGTACTGCCAACAAGTGCATCTAACCAAGGCCACAACATCAAATGAGTATAGAGGGTACAACATCCCAAGTCCAATCGAGCAACCTCAAATCTCAACTCAACCAATCTCACGACCAAGGTACAAAAACTCTAAGGATCCACTAAGGATCCCAAACCAACACCGTGCCAAGATATCTAACTCGAACTCACGTTACGAACCACGCCAACTATTGTTATCATTAAGTGTTGGATTTATATGCCATGTTGGAGATTTGAGATATTTCTTTCTTTCTTTTCTATCTTTTCATTCATTGATTCCATGAGTATGGATAAACCACGGAACCCCTAATCAAGTACATTTCGGGTATTCTACCATCCTTTCCACAATTACTCGTTCACATTTGTAAGTCCATATCATATCTCAACAATGTGACTCTAACTAGTCAACATCAACAAATACTATCCAAGGGACAACTAGACCAAGTGTCCACATAAGTATGTGTGTATTATTCCACTTTCATTCCACGGTATCACATGTGTGAGTTCTTATTTGATTCATTCATTCCACATTAGAGGTGTAATCCGGAATTCCATTACAAGTATATTCTGTAAGTGTTTTATCATCACTTTAGATAAATCCCGGGATCCCTAAAAGTCAAGTATATCCTTTATTTATCCCAATTTCATTAAGGTGGTATGAATCCCGGAATCCCTAAAGATCAAGTACATTCCGTATTCATCCAAATTTCACCATAACGTCGATAGGGCAAGGTTGGTATAGTGGCTCGTCAACACACTAGCCAATCCTAATCCGTCTTTCCCAAAGGACGTTGGGAGGGCTTACGTAGCCCCCATTGTGCACAATGTCGTGGATGGAGCGACCATCCCAGGAATCCCTAAAACTCAAGTACATTCCCGTATAAGAACATATCAATCTCCGTATCGTTGTTACAAATCATCTAAACCCGGGAATCCCTAAAAATCAAGTACATTCCCGCCAATCATTATACACCGGGAATCCCTAAAGATCAAGTACATTCCCGTCAATCATTATATGAAGATTATCCATGGCCAACCACTAATTCAAGGATTCATGGCTCAATATTGCGCAACATAGTCAATGTGTGACCAAATTCCATTTTGGGTATACTCCACTTAATTCACATTTCTTTCGTTACAAATTTCCCAAGTGGTAGATTCAAGATTGAGTACGAGTAGCCCTCGTGGGGCACATCCTTCATATTTAATATTCATTTGATTTGTCGAATTACTTGCTTAGTTCCTTCGATCACTAGCTCAACCTAAGTCAATCCAAGGGAGATAACCATCAAGATAACTCAACCTCAACAAAATGTTTCAAGACCAACATTCTATCTTGATGGGGCTAAGGAAGGCCCAAGTCTACCAAACCACGAGGGAAGGGCTTGAACCCCCAAATCCCATATCAATGCCCACTTGGCAATATCATCGAACACACAATTTCCCCACACGTTCAAGGGGATTTCTTACCGTTTTAATGGCTCAACGTACCCAAGTATTTCACCTACTTATCCTACGACAATTCAAATATCGCGATAAACCCAAAACACGATTTAAGATTCATACGGACATTTCATCGAACACTTGGCGGCCCTAATCTCCAATGGCCACCAACCAACCTACAATCACCAAAAACACTAGTCGTACCTCTCATGGGAATTTCGTCGAACACCTAGAGCGCCTAAGCCTCTAGGAACATCATATCAAACAACTAGCGGACCCAAGATCACCGCTCAATTCCAACACAATATCGCATTAATTAACGATATGAAATCTATACACACTAGGGTATCGACTCAACCCTAAGTACACACACACACACATACTTAATAGGAGTTAATAATTTACCCACCGGAGCATCGCCGGAGAAGTCGCCGGAAAAGGTCGCCGGAAAATATCCTCCGCACCGCCGCAATCCAAACCCGCCACCGCGTAGATCTCGAAGCTCTTGTCAACGTTGATGAAGAGTAAAACTCCGTTGCTTGAAGTTGGAGGGTGGATGGAAACCAAAAACTCGCCGGATGGATTAGCCATGGTGGTTACCGGAGAGCTCTTGGTGAGGGAAACAAGGTTTCTCCTTGGAGAAACTCCAACCAAGGCTTGGAAGGCCTTGGTCTTGAGAAGAGAGGTGGGAGCTCCATTAATGGAGGAAAGGAGAGAGAAAGAGTGTTTAGGGTTAGATAGGAGGAAGAAGACTACCCCAAAATGAGATTTTGGGGTTAGATATACAGACTCCAGGTCAAAGACCAAAATACCCTTGTTCAGAATTTCATTTCGTGCATTTTTAAAAATCCTCGTCTGGACGGGACCCCCATCGTCCGGACTGCCACACCATTTCTTCCGAACGGGACCTGTCCTCGTCCGGACCAGACCTCCTGAGGCTTTCTCCCAACTCGCTAGTCCCTCGTCCGAAACATGAGCTTTCCTCGTCCGGACGAACAGGCAGAAAAATGCCCAGAACTGCTCGCAATCATTCCGGCCCATTCGCGACGCGTCCAAGAGCAGTTCCTCAATGTTCTAGATTTTGAATAGATGCCCTAAGGCTATTCCACGGCCTTCCTCAAATCCATAAACAAAAAACGACAATCGAACAATCGGTTCGCGAATGTGCTGAACGCTTCACACCTACCCGAATCCTAAACCGAGGAAGGGAAGTCCGTGGTCACGAGACCAAAATCACATTAGGCTCATCGAATTTTATTTAGAAATTAAAGAGTTGGATTAAAAATGGATTTTGAAATCCAAGTCGTTACAAGTCGCCAGTTGTCGCTCCTAGGAAATTTTTCTCTCTCCTCCTCCCCGTGGGCGCGGGTCTATCGGGAGATCGTACTCTAATCTTTCCTTGGTTTTGATGCGATGAGTTTTTAGAAATAAAAATGACGACTGGAACTAAAAAAAGAGTCAAATTAATAATAGTTTGAACTTTGACGAAACAAGATTACAACCCATTTTTAATTCGTTTTCAGAGTCGCCACTCGGTATAGAGTTATGGTGTGCCACGTCACCAATTTGTAAAATCGATTTGATCTGCGTAACTAGAGTTGGGATCGGGGATTTACTATTATGAGTAGGGAAGATATTAGGCACCCTACATTGCGGTACTTCATTTTTCAAAAAATCTTTTAACCAAATTCAATTATTCTCGGCCAAGAGAAATATAATGTGTAAAGTGGGAATTCAGGAATTGCAAATAATGACTATGAAATTTTGGACAAGGATTTATTGATAACAAATGAATTTTGATTTTAACAAAAGAATTTTGATCATAAAAATGATACTAATTTTGAATTTTGATTTTCTGGAAATTCCCAAGGAATAATAAATAACGCAAGAAAATGTGGATTATAGATTATGCCTTGATTCAATATAACGATTACTAAATTTTGCCGATAATTCGAATTGCAGGGTTTTATTGATTTTGGTTTTGTTTGAATTCCCAAAAAGGTAATAAGTAATTCATATAAATTAAACTACAAATTATCCTCTTGTTCAAAACCAGCCAGTTACTTAATCCGTTGGTGATTCGAATCGAGGGTTTTCTTAGTTTTGATTTTGGATATATTTTGACTTAAATTCCAAAAGGATAATAAGTAATTCAGCATGTTGAACTATGAATTATTTCTTTAATCCAAAACCAACTAGTTACTTATTTCGATGTTGGTTTGATTCAAGGAATTTAAAGATTTTCGTTATTTGATGTTTTTTATTTGAATTCTAGAAAGGATAATGAGTAATTCAGCACATTGAACTACAAAGTATTCCTTTCATCAAAAATCAGCTAGTTACTTAATTTGCTATTAGTTCGAATCCAGAAATTAATTAATTTTCGCTTTTTAACGTTTTTGTTGATTTTGAGCTCCCGAAAGGATAACAAGTAGTTCAAATAATTGAATCACAAGTTATTCATTTCATCCAAACCAGTCAGTTACTTTGTTCGTCGGTGGTACGAATTAAGGGATTAATTGATTTGTTTAACTCTAAAGAGATAAACGCAAAAGAAAATAATAATAAGGGTCGTGTTGGCATTGCCAAGCTTAACGATACCACCATCAAAATAAATGCCGCAAAGTAAAAATAGATAATCGAATGAAACGGTTTTGAGAATCAATATTCCGAATATCAATTAATGATCAAAGGCTTGTTAACATAGCTTTACTTTTAGTCGAAACGACCATTTTTGACGATTCCGAGAATATTGATTTTGTTGGTTTTCAATAACAAAAAAATGACTTTCCGATTATCAAGATGTGATCGAATAGCCGATAGGCATAGACATACGCAAGGCCGAGATATCACAAAATAAAGTTTAGAAAATCAACTTTTCATTAGACAATGGAAATGAACCATGAGAAAATCCGTGATCTATTTTCCACGCATGTACACAAAGAGGATGTTAACTTAAAATTTTATTTCCGGTCATCATGGTGTCGGCATTGCCGATGCTGCATTGACTCATCCGAAATGAAATAAAAGTTAATATTTCCCCGCGTGCTTTCTGAAGGAAATTACATTGCAAAGTTAAAAAATCAATAAATGAGTATATTTATACATCGTCTCTGATTATAAATATGAGTATAAGTTCGCCCATATTATTCGTGCGATTATAGTACGTTATAGTATTCGGGCAAGAAAACCCCTACTATACCGAGCTATAATCCAGAATTAATTACCGGGACTTTCCTAAATGAATAAAAACTAAATAATAAACTGAAATAAACTTTGCCAAATTTTATTGACGAAATTTCGGCAGAGCTTCCGCTAAAATGGATATTTTTTGGGTTTTTCCGGGAATGGAACGACTTAGGGAATTGAAAGGGATATTGATTTCGGAATGGACTTTGGACTTGGGACTGATTTGAGGGCTATTTATGGACTGTTTTGTCTCTGAAAAAATAATAGGAAAAGTTGGAAGTGGTTTGGAGAAGTTTGTATTGAATTTGGATAGGGTTTTGAATGATTTTTGAGAGTTTTGAAGCTTCTGTTCGAAAGAACAATTGATAGGACATTTGGACAACACTCTGGACTGCATGGCTCTCCTTCCAAATGAGGATGCTTCTTTTTTGGGTGGAACACTACATCTTTTGAATGTTTCTCCCATGATTTGCAATCCAATGTTTAATGGAAATATACTTTTGAAAAAAGTATATAACTTTTGTCCCTTTGTCGCCGATTAATCTTGCCAAAAACTGTTGCATGTCGCATTATCGGGGAATGATCCAGGTAGTCGATATATTGTTGAATACAGTCATTGTCACAACCCATCCCGATCTCGGAATGAGTCCATGACCGGCCAACGAGCAAGCTCGCTAAAGGCCCTAAAA
>NMUG010001416.1:0-17956 GCA_002855965.1 Monotropa hypopitys | reverse complement strand
CCACGTGTTTTCGGGAGACCGGTCCCTTAGGCCAATTTCCAGAAATTGGAAAAAGGGACTACCGAGAATGTTTTGACCGTAATTTCTTCGTCCGACCTCCGATCACTGTTCTAAAAGGCCCCGCCTGGGGCCGCTTAGGCCCCGCCTAGGCGCTAGGCGGTAGTGGTCCGCCTAGGTGCCGCCTAGATGCCGCCTAGGTACTAGGCGCTAGTGGCCCGTCGCGACTAAGAAGAAATATTATATATTTGATAACCAAATCAAACCAAACAGAGCCTTAAGTCACAAATATTATATATTTGATGTTATAGAAAAGTTTTATGTATTATTCATTATTGTATTAAGTTAATATTAATTCTCATAATAAATAAATAACCACCTAGTCCCCGCCTAGATCTCCGCCTAGTCCCCCGCCTAGGCCCCTAGGCGCTAGGCCCCCCTCGACCGCCCGCCTAGCGCCTAGCGCCTTTTAGAACATTACCTCCGATTGAGGCGATTCAAGTTGCGTTGGACTCGTATTTGAGTCTTCTACGACTTTCATGAAGAAGGATTTCAGATTTGACAAAAGGATCAGGTCGTCAATAATTTGGAAGCCATTAAGGACTTAATCGAATGCTCGACCGTCGACGGGTGACGTGTCAGGAATTTTCTTCTCATCCGGGCTTACTCTAGCCAATCTACGACGAGTGTAGATGTTTTGAAGGCATTTCACAATAGTGATGACATCATTATTTGATATATTAGATAAGAAGGAACATCAGAAATTCGAGTCGTTACACTCTCTCTCTCTTCTCTGTCAATTCCCTCTGTTTTTCTTTTCTTTTATTTTTAGGTTTTAATTTTATATTTTGTATATTATAAGGATAAGTTTTAGTATATAAGCTTATTTCAATTTGACTTTTGATTACAGTATGATGTGGCAGGGTGCGTCGTAGTTACGATATTACTTAAGTCGATTATTCATATTTTATGTTTTATCTTTTAATTCTTTTATTCATTCTTTTATTCCAAAAATATTACCGAATTTTATAAATTTCTAAATTCTTTTCATAATTATTTTTAAATTTTCCGATCTTTATAAAAATTATAAACATCAAAAATTTTTTATTAGACTCACTAAATATTTTTATTAGCCTTAATCATAATTATATTTATTATTAAAAATTTCAAATATTACATAAACTAAGCATCTTACATGCTCACAGTCTTTCGTAGGATCCTCAAGAATAATTCCATCTAATGCCGAGAACTTGGAATGAAGTTCAAGAGTGAGTCAACATTTTTGTCATCAGTGAGATGAGCATGATGAAGAATATCAGTGACATACTTAGACTCGCTGTTCTAAAAGGCACCGCCTAGGCGCTAGGCAGTAGTGGTCCGCCTAGGTGCCGCCTAAGTGATAGGTGGTCCGCCGCGACTAAGAAGAAATATCATATATTTGATAAGCAAATCAAACCAAATAGAGCATTAAGTCACAAATATTATATATTTAATGTTATAAAAAAGTTTCATGCATTATTCATTGTTGTATTAAATAAATATTAGTTCTTTAAATAAATAAATAACTGCCTAGTTCCTGCCTAGATCTCTGCCTAAGCCCCCGCCTAGGCCCCTAGTCGCTAGGCCTCCCTAGGCAGCCCGCCTAGCGCCTAGCGCCTTTTAGAACATTGCTTAGACTTTGACAGAAGGTGCCCTTAGGAGATGAAGCTACTTCAATGTCAATAAAATATTGAAGAAGGTCCAAGTCTTTCATCTCAAATTTATGAAACAAATTACGCTTCACGTCACTAATAATCAAAACAAGTGATGATCATATCATCAACATACAACAAAAGAAGAACGATGCTGTGAGAAGTGCGATGAATAAAGGGAGCAGAGTTATGTAGACTAGGAAAAAAGCCAATCTAGAGAGCTACATTCTGAAATCGTGCATACCAAGCTCGAGAGGACTGTTTCAAGCCACAAATAACATGACGTAAGCAACAAACCTGATCAAAGAGATGAGAGAAGCTAGGAGGACGACACATCAGGGTGTAATCGGTTCGGCCAGTTCACTTTTTTACAAATTTTATCGCCGATTTAATCGATTCAGTTTTGAAATTTTGAAAACTGACACCGAACTTAATCTGTTGTTTTGGTCGGTTATTTCGGTTTGGGCTATTTTTTTATTGGACTTTATTTGGGCTTTGAAAATAATAAAATTGCGTACTTTAAGAGAGAATATACGAATGTTCCTAAGTGAAACTAAAATCTTGATGGATGATTTCTGATTTTTACGTAATTCTGAAGACATTCACACATTTTTCTGAGAAGTCATATAGTTTTTCGCTTTCTTAGATGAATTCTTTAACATTTACAATATTACTCAAAAAATTTGGAAAGTTTCGGTGTAATCGGTTCGGTTGGTTCAATTTTTTACAAATTTTATCACAGAATTATTCGGTTCGGTTTTGAAATTTTGAAAACCAACACCGAATTGACAAAATAGAAAACCAAATTTAATCATTTTTTCGGACAGTTCTTGTTTTGTCGGTTAAAATTGCACCCCTAAAGACACTTATATACTTCTTGAGAGAGATACCCATTGAGAAATGCATTCTTCATATTCAACTAATTGAGGGGTGTGACTAGTGCACAACAGCCATAGTGAACAAAGTGCGAACAATGGTAATCTTTGTTACGGGAGCAAAGCTTTCCTTGTAATCAATTCCTTACTTCTGAGAGAATCCCTTAGCAGCTAAGCCAGTTTTATACCACTCCAAAGAGCCATTCGAGCGAGTTTTGACCTTATAGGCCATTTTGCAACCAGTAATATTCTTACCATCCGGTAGCGGGATGAATTCCCAAGTGTGATTTTGAGCAAGAGCAGTGAGCTCATCATTCATACATCCACCCAATTGGGATCATTACATGCTTCTTTATATGACCTGAGCTCAAAATAAGTGTGGATCTGAGAAAGGAAAGAACAATATGAAGAAGGGAACATGTGTTAGTAAAACCATTTTTTACACGTGGATGAAGATTCTCACGAGCAGGATGTTGCTGGGCAGGCAGATCATGATCCTATGAGAGATTGGGAGGCGAAGGAGCTGGGAGAAGGAGGTGGAAGGTTGCATCGATGCAAGTAGACCATAGGGAAAAGAGAAACAAGAGTCCATCGAGGAGGAGCTGAAGGAGCTGAAGGACTAGCAAGGGTGACATTAATATCAAATACCTCAAGAGTTGATCTTCTGTAGGCACATGCAGAGGGAACGAGTCAATGTGAATCAAATCTTCTTTGGGGACAATGGAAGCTTTGGGAGGAAGAGTAAAATATGAAGCGCTCTTGGAAGGTGAATGTCTAGATACATTTAATTTTTTGGTCACTGGATCACGATACCGATAGCCCTTTTGATTTGTGCCATACCCCAAAGAAGACACATAATACACATCGAGCACTTAGCTTGGTGTGATCTTTCTTGGAGAGAAGGACAAATCAACTAGAACCAACACACGAAGAAGAGAGTAGTTAAAAGCCGGATGGCAAAGCTTCTCATAAGGGTAACTACCAGAAAGAAGAGGAGTGAGCATCCAATTTAGGAGATAGGTTGCGTACAACTTCTCCCCAGAAAATAGAAGGAACAGAAGACGACAACAATAGAGACCTAGTAGTGTCAAGAAGGTCGATGCTTCCTTTTAGCCCAACCATTTTGGGATGGAGTGCCAGAACAAGATGATTGATGAATAATCTCACGTGTCTAAGAGTGCAACAAACTCAAAAAGAAAGTATTCCCCACCTAAGCTAGAACAAAGAATTTTAATAGATGTAGAAAACTGGGTTTGAACCATGGCATGGAAAGTACTATATATTTTAAAGAAACTAGGTTTGTGACTCATCAAATAAACCCACGAATATCTACTATAATCATTAACAAACGAGATATAATAAACTAAACCTCCTTTAGTGGCAACTGAGGATGTGCCCCATAAATCAATATGAGCAATATGAAAAGAAGTAGAAAAGAGGTGCATTTATTAGAAGACAAAACTGACATTTTTGCAATCTTGTAACCATTTTATTCAGAAATATCATTAATGAAATGTGTCCCAAACGACCTGACCTAACCAAAAGTTTTAGAAATGCACTAGACAGATGTCCTAACCTAGAATGCCAAAGATAAAGAGGAGGTGACACTGATCTAACAAAGGGATGTCACATCGGTGGAAGAGGACTCTATCGGGATATGCAAAGCTATCCAAGATATTGAGATTATCAACTCTAAGGCTTGTCCCGATCTGCTTCTTGCACTCCCGATCCTGCACAACACAGCTGGAAGATGAAGCACAACATCAAAACCAGAATCGTACAATTGACTAATTGAAAGAAGTCTTAATGATAGGTGAGAAACACAAAAAGCATTAGGCATAAATAATAAATGAAAGGAAGTAAAGACGATAGATCCAATAGACACAACATTCATACGGGAACCATTTGCGATGGCAATTCTGATAGTAGAGGCATAGGAAACACAATGACTAAGAAGAAACAAATAAGGAGTCATGTTATGAGAAGAGAAGCTTGGGAAGAATCCCTCTGAAGAGCTGCCATGAATGTATGATATTGTTGACAATCCTCAAACATGGCAGAAAGTGGGACACCACTGGAGGTAGGTGTATCCAAGGGTGTAGGAGTCGAATGAGATGCATTTTGCCCCTTTGGATGGACACGTTTAGGGAACACGTGTTTCCAATTATCCTTCTAATGACAATAAATGCACTCGTCCATAAGAATTTGAGGCTTGGGCTTGCTCGTAACTTGAATGAGACGAGATGATGGAGTGGGCAAAGTAAGTGCCTAAAACTAACTAGGTGAAATAGATTGTGTCACGCCCTATATTTTTAACATAAATATCCATTTTCCCATAATAAAAAATATTTCATGCTTCCTTATAAATATTTCCTTATTGATATGCAAACATTCATCCCATGACTTCTTTGCAAAAGATTGACCATAATTTATAGTTTCAATGTTTGGAAGTTGCGGAAGGAAAATATGATCTTTACAATGCCATTTGAGTACGAAATTAATTGAAGTTACACTTTACCATTTAAATGAATACTACAATTCTAATTGAAATACAAAAATCTTGATGTCTTCAAAATATTCTCCATGCCATGAGTCACTCCAAGAACATGCTTGCTCTCCAGTTCTTGAAAAAATAGTAGGCTTAAGCATACACGTGCTCAATAGAAAAATCTCTCACAAACCCTATATATGAGTGTGGTGTAATGTACAAGTGCGTGAAACCCTATCATGCATGCGATTTTCAAAGAGCAATAAAACAATAATTTTTCCACTCAACTCACACCATTTTGCTACGCATACATGATGCATGAACACTTGCCAATAACCTCAAATCTCACCCAATACTACACACACACACACACACACACACACACACACTTGGTTCACATGCATCCTCATTTCCTCTCCCGTTCTGATGGTTTTTGAGTTTTTGAATAACTCTAATCGCATGCTCACCTGTACACATGTTCATATTTATTTCCTCTTTTACCACAATGATACTCCATTCCTTATCTATTTCAAAGAGTCAACCACATTCATTGAATTATGATGCGCACACATTCTCATTTCTCAATCATACAAATGAGTTTTCATTTCTCATCTATTTCAGTGAGTTATATTATCCACATGATTACATTTTCAAATTTCATTCGTTTTTCCTAGGGCATTGCATTTTAGAAACTTACTAGTAGTGTTCAAATTTCATCTCTTAGGGCCTTGCACACCGGTAATCCACTAGCTTTATTTCGGAACTTTAGGAGCCCATGACTCTCTCCTACTTCCTCATCTATAGATGATCCATTAGTTTCTCTCCGGGACTTGAAGGAGCCCGTGACTCCCTGTAACATTTTTAGTTTTTTCATTTTCCACGGTTTTGGTTTTGGGATCCTCACGCTTGATCTCAAAATGTGACATTCAATCGCCAATTTCCACATCAATTCACATTCTCAAATTATCCATGGACAACTCGATCTTACCCACACAATGCACACATATGATTCCATCAATCTATCATTATCCCTTCATGAAGGTTATACGCTCATCTGACTTTCATTTCCACATATGATGCCAAATATCACATCTTTCTCTCGACGACACAAACGTTTCTCACGTGTAAGTCTACACTCCAATTTCCTCAATTTACATGAGATTTCTCCCAATCCTCAATTCACAACCAACCTACAAGTTCATTTCCTTCCCTTGCTCGACTCATGGTGAACATAACTTAAAAAATTTCAAATTTTAGATTTCATCAATTTCGTACAATTTTCACCAATTCCTATCTCACCTACACAATTCATCCTTGCAATGTCATTATTAGGTCATCGATTTCATATTTCCATTAAACCAACTCAAAACCGCCCCAAATTTCATTATGGGTCAAAACCCTAATTCAATCATTATATGATAAATTCACCATTTTCCCCAAATCAGTCCATCACACTAGTCCAACATGAACCAATTTCGTTGTAATATAAACCATTTGAAGTATCATGAACAAATAAAAAACCGTACCTTACCCACTTTGAAATTTCACTAAATTAACCATCAATCATGCATCAATCTCAATATTAATTATCTAAACACAGACATATAAAGAGAGATGAGAGAATATCCTACTTGTAAGAGAGGGAAACCCTCAAGCTCGTAACTTCTCCAATGGCAGATTTGAAGGAATGATGAGAGAGGATGATACGATCTATCATTTTTGTGAAGGCGGGAGACTTAGATCTCACCCAAAATCTTGGGATTTTAGATAGAAGTGAGAGAAATAGGGTGAGATGTTCGGCTATGGTGAAGAAAGATGAGTGAAATGCTGTCATCCAAGTCTTTAAAACCGAATTTTAGAACTGATGTCGCTACAAAATCTCTCGATCGGTTTAAAAACCAGTGAAATTTGACCAATCACCGCCCTACAACCGATCGATCATTTTGCGAACCGCTTGGTCGATTTGCAGAACATGGATTTTCTTTCTTCTGCGCTCCGAACGCTACTGCAATCACAACAAACGACACTTATTTACATTCTATTACATAAAGTTAAAACTCAATACATTACATGTAAATAGGAAAATACCCTCCATTTGGAAACATTGATGTCTAGAAAAGACAATTCTAAATAGATAAAAGTAACTCCCCCACCAACGCAAACCCGAAAATTGTAAAAATGTTGTCTTTTTTAATGTGGACCCTCATGCTCTCTCAAGGTAACGTAAACCTCTCGATGAATTCTTAAAGAATGTTAGTACGAAGACCGGAACAAAAAGACAATATATGAAGGGGTTTACATACAAAGAATCATCAGACTTCTCGGAAGCTGAATTTTAGGGTTGACTTTTAGAAAACTTCTATTGCCACCTCAATAGCTACCAAAACTCAATCCCCTCAAACATGAAAACATCGATTTTTCAACTTACGAAATGTAAATTTGTGAAAATTGAATTAACATTAAATATTTTAATAATTATAAACAAAATTTTCCGAGTCCTTACAGACTGAGTGAAAAATGCAGACTGTGCGGGAGGTGCAACAATAGCTACTTTGAACCTTGTTTCTTCAGCAATAATTTCAC
This sequence comes from Monotropa hypopitys, assembly GCA_002855965.1. Classification (NCBI taxonomy): domain Eukaryota; kingdom Viridiplantae; phylum Streptophyta; class Magnoliopsida; order Ericales; family Ericaceae; genus Monotropa; species Monotropa hypopitys. The sequence continues at coordinate 10,322 of NMUG010001416.1, read as the reverse complement.
GAATTTTACAATCCACTCAAGGTAACGGAGACCGATGATAAATTGCCCCGTGAAGAGACTCAAACTGATCTCGAAGCACCATGAGAAACTGTACAAGCCATTGTTTCTTACGATACTGTAGATACCTGTCAAGTAATTGCAAATCTGAAGGTGACATAAGAGCTAATTGATCCCAATAATTAGTCATTTCATTATTGATTTACTGAATGTATTTATCTTTTTGAGTATCACCCAGAATAGACATTTCAAGCTCATATTGCTTAGAAAAATTTGATTCAAAATACGTAGTTCTCAAATAATTCCAGACTTTCTTTGTTGTATCATATTTAGAGAAAATCATACCAATACTGGATTTCACGGAGTTGTGAAACTTGGTAAGAATCCGGGCATTCTCCATGTTCCATTTTGCTAGAGCGATTGCGTGCCCTTCTATTTTAGAATCAAAAGACTGCAGTATCGAACCATACGAATATCCCCACAATCCTTTACCAACAACAAAAATTTTCATGACATTTGACCAATAGGAGTGGTTGTTACCTGTCAAACGTACACTAATAGCTTGTGTTCTATCCTCAGCCATGATGAAACGAACCAAATAAGATCAGATCAATGGAAGGAGGCTGTGGAGTCACGAAATATACAATGGCAGTACGTTGGAGGGTTACAGGTCACAGATCGAAGCTAAGAATGATCATACAAGGTCTGAGGAAGGTTCGCCGGAGTAATAACAGGTCGCCGAAGGCTCGGCGTGAGCTATCGCTGGTTGACAAAGTATGCATTCACTGTTTGAATATGTTTGAGGGCATGGAGTATCCAAAACAGAGACCAAAACTGCACAACAGGATCAATCAAAGGTTGCTGGTTGTCACAGAGCCTTCACCGGAGTTTGTGATAGTGCTGCCAGAGGCCCTAGAGTTCCGGCGAGTTGCGTCAGAGGTGAGACAGATGCTGAACCAGAGAGATGCAGAACAGATGTTGGCAGCAGAACAGATGTAGGCAGACAGAACAGGTGCAGAGCAGAGGAAGGCAGACAGAGCAGATGGAGGTAGAATTAAGGAATATCTAACAGAGATATGATACCATGATTAGGGGTGGGCATCGTGTCGTGTCAAGTCGTGATCGTGTTTTGAAACGCTCAACACTAACCCGGCCTATATAATTTATCGTGTTATCGTGTCGTCATTTTTGGTCCGTATCCAGTCTATATCGTGTTATCGTGTCATAGGACAAATTCAAATAACGAAGTCTCAAAATACAATTTTGAAATCTAAAAAATTAAGTTCGTAAATATCACTGTTCTAAAAGGCGTCGCCTGGCGTCGCCTAGGCCCTGCCTAGGCGGTAGTGGTCTGCCTAGGTGCTAGATGGTAGTAGTCTATCGCAACTAAAAAGAAATATCATATATTTGATAACCAAATCAAATTAAATAGAGTCTTAAGTAACAAATATTATATATTTGATGTTATAGAAAAGTTTTATGCATTATTCCTTGTAGTATTAAGTAAATATTAATTCTCTTAATTAATAAATAATTGTCTAGCCTCCGCCTAGATTTTCGCTTAGGTCCCCGCCTAAGTCCCTAGGCGCTAGGCCCCCCTCGATCGCCCGCCTAGCACCTTTTAGAACATTGGTAAATATATAACACAAAACTAAAAGAGACCAACTCCATAGTCCATAGAACTCACTCCCAACAGATTGAATTAGCTTCCCGTAACATTAAAATCAATTGAAAGTTCAATACATCATATCTTTTAACACCTTTATTCAAACACTAACTAATAGATAATTCACTATCACTAATTAAGTTTCAACTTTCAAGATCAATCCTCATACTAGAACATTCTATTGATTCAAACTCATCTTTGTCTATATTTACGTTCATAATTAGGGGTGAGCATCGTATCGTGTCGTGTTCGTGTCATGAAACCTCAATCCTAACCCGGCCTATATAATGTATCGTGTTATCATGTCGTGTCATATACATGTTTCGTGTCAGAAATCATCACCCTTAACCCGCTAACTTCGTGTATGGTTCGAGTCACGTTGTCGGGTCGGGCCAGAGATTTTCACCCCTAACCATGATATAAAGATAGAAAAGACAAGAGAAGTTGTATTTTTAAAAATTAGATCATTACAATACCACACTATCCATGTTTAAATAGCAAAACACAAAGATACATAAAATGTAAGAGACCCTAAAGGTTATACCAAGATACGTAATAAAAACGGCGAGAGATTGTAAAGATTATACCAAGATACATAAAAGGTAGGAGATCCTAAATATTATACAAAGATGCATAAGCGATATACACCCGCACTGCTTTGCAACATATTACATACAAATGGTTCTCTTTTGCTGGCTCTGGGATTCACCATTCGTGCATATATGGCTTTTCAAAGTTTGTATGACGAGTGATATTTGACATCTTAAATTAGCTCTGTTGTAGAGATTCCCCGATGCAACCAAATCAAAGAATAGATTGATTAGAGAGAGAACTTTGTAAAAGGGACTCCAAGAGCCTAGCTCTCAATAATTTTATTCTTAAATTGACGAAGGCGATTCCTAAAGACCCAAACCACCTATTAATAGCCTATGACACCTCACAAAACACAACTAGACATCAATAAAATAAACTAGTACTGGTAAAATAGACTGCATAATTCCCATGTCATATTTTCTGATGAAATCATCCGCAGTGCCTTCTCTGCCCTGTCTTTTTTAATGCAAGTGTTCTTTTTCCAGAAACGCAAAAGTGAAGCACGCAAAAGTTTGGAGGTGCATCAAACTGTAAATGCAGTAGTGGAGATTGTGAAAGACAATTACTTGGCAAGTATTTGATGTTTGTTTTGGAACGACAATTGTATGTGGATGATTAACTGATAATACATTCTTTCGACCTGTATCTTCTTAATTTGTTGCATGTGAAGCAGGTTCTTTCAATTCCAGAATGTAACTCTGATATTGGATATGCATCATTGACTGATTACAACACGCAAAAGTTCCCGCCAAGACAATATGTTAATGGGCAAAGGTGAACACAAATGGTGGTGATAATTTTCTTTTGAATTCAGCATATGCCGTTCAACTGCATTCATGTTAAGAGTAGTTTGGCCCCTAGTTCAATAGTTGAAAACTTGGTGACATTTGGTAACGGTAAGATTGCATATTTGGGTTTTTCGAGATATATGTTTTTCCGGTGAAAAGAGGTTGGGAGTATAGATGTGCACACAGATCGGATCGGATTCGTATGAATCCAATCCTAATTTGCGAATCACAGATTATAAAAAATACAATCATTGTCCGAACCAAAAATCTCATGGACCGGTTCCAATCCGACCCGTGACTCACGAATCGGTTACGGATTTGTCCACGGATTATGATTCATACAAAAAATAAAGCATCACACGGGAAAAATTATCGCAATACCTTAACGCTGAATCACTGATAGCAGAACGCAGAAAATGAAAATCGTACCACAAAAAAGAACTGCAGTTTATCCATAGGCTTATTTATACCCCTAAGTTTTATAAATAATAACAATTTACCCATATGTTTTTTCATATGTACATATAATATATATATAATTTATATTTCACGGACCGGATTGGATAATCCATGGGTTCGAAATGAAAATTTGTGTCCAATCCAGGAGTCACGTTTTTTTAATTTTTAAATCCGTGTCCAGGCCATTAATCCACGGTTTTAATCCAAAACATACGGATGCACGAATTACTGGATTTTTGTGCAGCCCTAGTTGGGAGTTGTTTTTTCCGCAGGATAGCTTGCTGAAATGTTTGGACCAAAGTCTTCAGTGAATGTAGGATTTGAGAGAAGCTTATAGGGTAGGATAAAATAGCAGCATTAATTTTTTGAGTCGTCTGACAACTGGAACTTATCTGACCTCACTGAAGTCCATATATGAATGTACTAAACGCCAGGAATAGAGGCCTACAATGCATATTTAAACAAAATTGATTCCAAACATCTTTTCAGCCAACTTCCTTCTGGAAATTTGAACATTTTAAATAGTTTAGGCTTCTAAAACACAAGACTCTTAAACTGAAGCAGCATCGTATCAACCACGATAAGTTGAATTAAGACTAGACAGGATTCAGAGCTTAATTGTGAAAGACTTCATTGGATCCTGTCTTGTCTTTGAACGGAGGTTGTCGTGAGAGCAAGACACCTTCACAGCAATCAAATCATCTACTACTGTATGTAGCCACCACCACCCTCCAAAACCTGTCTCTCTCACAAGCAAATCTCCATAGCTTTTTAGCCACCATGTCTTATTGAAAATTGAAAAATCCAATCTCCTTTCTCCTAACTCCTTGCTGCACACATTTCCAAATCCGCGAGATGATATTTGAACTCTTTTGCAAGGCCAGTCCATAGGAAATTCCTCTGGAACTTCTCTAATTGGTCACACCCAGCACCTAGTCCTCATGTTCAGGGTTTCAAAGCAATTTCTCTATATCCCTTCTACTGAGAATTCTGGCTTAAAATTGGGAGTCAAATAGCCTCGAAAACTAATTAAGTATAACTGTGGGGCGGATACGGAATCGAACTATAAAAGCTTAACTGACTGAAAAGAAGCAGAATAGTGAAAAACCAAAATACAACTCAATAGTAAACCCCAACGCCCCTACTGCACAAACTTAAAAAAAAGTCTAGTCATATTAAAAATTTTAGCCAGCTTACTAAGTCAATTGTAGGCAGGAGTCCTTCAGAATTTGTGTGATTCTCCAGTTTGATATTATAATTCTCTGCTCTGGGCTCACAAGTTGAAATGATTAATTCGGTGCAGTGTCGTTGCCACTGTCATGGCTCTTCCAAACCTTGAAACAGCTGGGAGGTTGCTGTTGCTGCTTAAATCCATGAATGAAATTACAGAGACTTCTAGTTCAAAGAGGGCGAAAAAGAAGTCCAGCTATGATGTGGGAGCCCTTGTTCAGGCAGAGGTAGAAACATTAGACTTATCTTTAGATCCAGATGTCAGTGGTAATGTTTAAAAGCTTCAGTGGCTGGGTCTTATCACATTCCTTCACATTCCTTTAATTTTGCAGATTATCATACAACTTTCTGTTTCATTTATAGGTTACTGAAATAAAGCCTCTTGAACTTAAACTTAAATTTGGATCTAGCTTCCACGGGAGGGTGCATATAACGGAGGTGAATATCTTTTGACGATTTGTTTTGACATGGTACATGCATCTGTGTGATCCTCGCTTATAGATTTCTATCTGTTTACAGTTATTTAATATATTAAGTTAAGCATGTGTTTTGGTAGGCAAGTGATGATGATTTTGTTGAAGATCCCTTTAAAGGCTTCAGAATTGGACAAACTCTGACTGCAGCAATTATTTCAAAGACCATTAAGACAAAAAATAATCGCAAAAACTATCAGTGGGAATTGTCCATCAAGCCTTCACTGGTTACAGGTATAGTCTCACATGAAGTTTATATATTTTTGTACACTGAACTTTTTTGTTACACCAAATCTTCTCCTTGGTTCTAGCATGCTAGTTATTTCTGTGTATGTTATTGTTCACCCGAACTGGCTGTCATATTCAAAGTGGTTGAATTAGATACACTACTTATTTGGGTTCATTGTTCCTCATCTTGGTACACCATTCTTTTTGTTTGACTTTGATTCACCTTCTACTTGATTTTACATTTGCTGCCCAAGTTGGGTCTTGAAATTCAACCATATTCTTTTGTACAGTTGTTTTAATTTTCCCACCTTGCTATGTTAAGCGGACTGTCCAGTTTGTTAATTCATATCTACTCATCGTACCATCAGACTGTTCATCTTTCACAACCTAGATTATGTCGTCATCCCAATTATTCTCATTCCACATCTTGTTCTTAACTACTTCGACTCCCTTATTATGGCCTGCCTTATTCTACTCATTGTTTCTGTTGGTATCCTTTTTAGCCAAAGTCTCCATTGGAATATGCTTACATCTCGGAACATGTTAAAATTCTGATAGAGAAAATCTTTGGGACCTTATATATAAGTGTGGATAGTTGCATACGCTGATACACATAATATGCCAAACATGTATCTTATACTCATCTCTTTTTGGGGGGATAAATCACTCATCTCTTCTTACTTTGGAGAATGTTGCAAATGCATACACACTATTATGTATGCATTCCTCTCTTGCTATAGTGACTAGTGGACAATAAATATCTACCTTTACTACCCATTTCTACCCCATCGTGCCAAAGTTTTGATACCAACCCTTTTATTTTTTTGTCTTCTGTTGGATGTGTGTATTGGCGAGTGCATGGCATCGGCATGACTTGAAAAATTTATTTTCTCAAGGCACTCTGTCGAATGCATCATGTTCCGTTATACATAGCAAAATTAGATCCTTACGAACTACCACGTCTAAAGTCAATTTAAGTCTATCTGTCTCTTTAGTGCTACCCTATATCATAATCACATCACTCCTAATGACAACTTCAACGGGTCTATGATAGGCATGTCTAAACCACCTTAATATGTTGTCTTATCTTAGTTTCTAGCGATGCTACCCTACTATATTGCGAAGGTTTTCGTTTTTAATTCTATCTCGAATATTTTTGTCACACATCCATCTCAATATTCTCATTTCAGTGACACTCATCGTAGTCATATGGTGTTTCTTAGTCGCCTAACTCTCTTTACTGTATAACATGACTGACCTTAGGACCGTAAGATAGAACTTTCTCTTCCACGTTGCATGTACCGTACGATTGCATAACACTCCCTCATTACTCCTCCACTTGAATTCTGTGCGTAACATCCTCCATAATATCTTCATCCTTACTAACAATTGAGCCAAAATACTTAAAACGCTCACGTATTGGTAATTTTTGATTTTGTAGGGCCACTATGTCAACATTAGTACTTTGACTATCACTAAATTTATATACGACGTACTCTGTCTTACTCCTACTGATCATAAAATCTTATGACTCCAATGTTTCTCTAATTTTCTAATTTGGCATTAACACATTACATTTTCATCTACCAAGACAATATCATTTGCAAACAACATGCAACATGAGATATCATCATGAATGAGTCTAGTCAATTCGTCTACAATTAGAGCAAAAAGGTAAGAGCTCATAGTAGACCCTTGATGTAATTCTAATGTGATCGAGAATTAACTTTTTCCCATATATAAGATCTAATAGTGGTGAAAACACCTTCATACATGTCTTTAACCACATCAATATATTCTTTTGTTATGCCCCTTGTCTCGAAGACCTGCCATATAATGTCTCTAGGCACCTTATCATATACTTTTTTTAAGTTTATAAAAACCATGTAACGGTCTTTCTTTTTCTCTATATACTTTTCAACTAATCTTCTTAACAAATATATTGTCTCCATTGTCGACCTACCAGGCATAAACACGAACTAATTCTCTGATACCATTGCCAACATTCTTAGTCGATGCTCAATAACTTTTTTCTCACAACTTTCATTGTATGACCCATCAATTTAATACCTCTATAATTACTGCAGCTCTGAATATCCCTTTATTCTTATATATTTGTACTAAGATTCTCCTTCTACACTTATTAGGCATCTTTCTAGTCAAAATAGTTTTGTTGAACAGTTTTGTCAACCGCAGCATCACTCCTCTGTCTCCAATGCCCTTTCATACCTCAATAGGGAACCATTCAATAAAACATATACTCTTGGCTCTGCATCCCACTAGAGGCATCCAAACGCTCTTCGCTTAGGTTTTCCTCATTCTTCATATTCAATAATTTATCAAATTAGTTCTTTTATCTTCTCTTAATCTCGTTATCCTTCATTAATACCCAACAATCATAATCTTTTATACACTTAACTTGAGAGACATCTCTTGTTTTCTTCTCTCTCAATTTGTCAAGCTTATATATATCATTCTCTCTACCCTTGTTGTCTAGTCTAGCATAGAGATCTTCAAACAATCTTAGCCTAGCTTCCCCCACAGCTTTCTTGGCTTCCTTGCAGCCTTGTTTATAGCTCCTAAAATTGGCAACACTTCTATCTTTATGCTACCTTTTAAAAGCACTATTTTTAGCTTTTACTATGGCTTGGACCGCATCATTCCACCACCAAGTCTCTTTTGAGATGGAGCATCTTCCTTTCGACTCTCCAAGAACTTCTTGCTATATTTTCTAATGGAGTCCGCCACAACATTTCACATTTCTTCACTGCTGCTCTCGAATTTCCAACTTCCTTCATTTAGCATCATATCTCTAAACAACTCCAAGTTCTCTCCTAGTAAGCTCTACCATCTAGTTCACGGGTCTCTACTCTCTTTCCTCATTCCCTGTTTACTTTCCAAACAAATGTCTAGGACTATAAGCATATGTTGTGACACCAAACACTCTTCAGTTATGATCTTGCAGTCTTTGCAAACTAAGCGGTCAGCGCCTCTCACTAGGAAGTAGTCTATTTGGCTTCTATTAGACTCACTCTTATAAGTGATAAGGTGTTCATCCCTCTTTTTAAAGAAATTGTTCATTCTTCTAGGATCAAAAGTCACTGCAAAGTATAAAATACTCTTCCCATCTTCGTTATAGGATTCAAAACCAAACCACCATGGACCGTTTCGTACTCTTGCTTAATGTGGCCTACATGTCCATTGAAATCACGGCCTATAATTATCTTTTCTCCCAAATGAATCAATTGCATCATCTTATCCATTTGATCCAAGAATTGTCCTTTCACGTGATCATCCAAACCGACGTTGGGTGCATAGACACTAATAATGTTGACAATAATCTCTCTAATCACTAATTTAACCAAAATATTCATCTCACTTTTTCGTGAACATAACGGAATCTTTAATGTGTTTCGATATACCTACCCCACCACGTTCTTATGCCTATCATTCCCACTGTAATAAAGCTTATACCCGGTACTTTCTATTTTCTTAGCTTTCTCTCCAATCCATATTGTCTCTTGTAATTAAGTTATACAAATTCTCATTGTAATCATACAATCAACTAACTCCATAATTTTACCTGTAAGCGATCCTATATTCCATCTAGCGAGCCTAAGCCTATTTTTCTGGACTAACTTCTTTACCCGCGCTTGTCCGGAAACACACGAGAACCCTTGGTCAAAGCCATTTTTGATAAAAGCCAAGGCCGTCAGCCCATAGTGTTCTTGATTTTGCTGTTACTTGTTTGTCACCTTCATATTAGGGTCACTTTTTAAAATTCATGTTGCATGGCTAGAACCATCTAAACAGTTTTTCTGCGCTGATTTGTTTAAAACATGGACAAAAAATTTGTCCGAATATTTTTTTTTCATTCACAGTGATCCAGATGCATTTGCTTATCCAGGTTCTAAAGAAATTGGAGACAAACTTACTACTGAAGTTTTCAATTATTCAATCGGGCAATGCATCTCTGGTTATGTGTACAAAGTGGATACGGAATGGGTCTGGTTAACAATATCACGTCATGTGAGGGCTCAGCTGTATCTTCTGGACAGTGCATGTGAACCTACTGAAATTCAGGAATTCCAGAAGCGGTATGATGTGGGGAACGCAATAGGTGGTTATATTGTGAGTGCCAATAAGGAGAAAAAGATGTTACGTTTGGCGCTGCATCCTTTTTGTGCTGCTCCTGATAGAACACTTGGACGGACTATTAATAAGGATGACACAAACAGTCTCTCAAATGTAATGCCGCACATTCATGAGGGTGATGTTGTGGGTGGCAGGATTTCCAAAATTTTGCCAGGTGTTGGTGGAATGCACATCCAAATAGATCCACACTTTTATGGAAAGGTCCATTTTACTGAATTGGCAGACTCATGGGATTCTAGCCCATTGTCTGGATACCATGAATTGCAATTTGTCAAATGCAAAGTCTTAGAAATCAGCCATTCCGTCCAGGGCACTCTCCATGTTGAATTGTCATTACGCTCTTCTTTAGATGGCATGCATTCTCAGAAGTCTATTGTAGTCAGCAACAAAGAACTCAACAACGATGGGTAAGTTAGTTTCCATCCCAAATGCAATTTATTGTATTGTTGCCTAATTTTCTAGGATTTTGGATAGTTATTTTCCATCCCAAATGCAAAAAATCACACTCCAATAAGGGATGGAAACTGGGATGGAAAATAGCAAAGATGGAAAAGGGGATGGAAATTTACATCCCTTGATGCATTTTACATCCCTTGAAGAGCCTAATTAAAATACTAGAATACCCTAATTTTTTAAAAGATAAAACAGTGTTAAAAACAGTGTTAAAAAATGTAAATCAGTTTAAAAAAAAACAGTTTTTTGTTGAAAAACAATTTTTAAAAAACAGTGTAA
>NMUG010001415.1:0-17956 GCA_002855965.1 Monotropa hypopitys | reverse complement strand
AGCATCCCCTTTCAAACATACTCAAATTGTGACTTTAAAAACAAAGTAAGAATCATAAAAATTAAAGTTTTTCAAAAAGGGGATCTATAAAACAGTCTCTAATTGTGATTAGGGAAAAACACTAATTCTGGGCTAATTATAAACGAAATTAAAAATAAAAAACCATAGATGTTACCTTTAGGGTGTTAGGAACAAGTCTTGTGAAGGACTTGTCTTCGAATTCTTTGATCAAAGCTTTGATTCTAGCAAATCTCCAAGCTCTCTCTCCTTAATCTCTCTCTAACCCTTGCTAGTAGCCTCCAAAGTTATAATATGAACCCTAATGGGAGTATAACTCCCTTTTATACCTCCTTAATCAAGTTTGTCTTTTTTACTAAAATACCCTTAATTATAAAGGGGTATTACCCTTGAGAGCCATCCCATTACTCTTATATGTGTATATATTCATTTAGGGAATATTTTACTTATTATATAATTCTTTAACTAATCTTCTAAAATTTTTTTACCCCATTTTTCCTTCTTCTTTAATTTTCAATAAAATAAATAAATAAATCTATTTAATTAAATTAAATAGACACGGGTATTACACTTATAGGTGAGAGTGTTAGGCCCAGAAGGTAGAGACTAATCTCGGGTCCATCGTAGCCCAAAAGGACCTCCTCTTACGGCAGATCGAGGAGGTGTCAGCAGAGCAGACTCGGTTAAGAGATGCTTGCTGGAGCTGGGGGGTCTCCGGCAGATAGAGGGAGACTTTGAGGAGAGGCTCAAGAAGGCCGTAGCTGGTGCTAATACCAAGGGCTATGCTGAGGGGTTCAATGATACCGAAGAAGAGTACCGTCGACAGTTACATGAGCTTTGTCCACGAAGCTCATGAGATCGGCTATAGGGGAGGCTTCAAAGAAGCGTGGAGGCGGGCACTTGATGCTGCAGGAGTGCCCGAGGATTCGCCCCTCCGGGATGAGGTGTCTGTACCAGAGCCTGAAGTCTCCCCCTTGGTTTTGCCAGATAAGGAGCCCTTGGATGGTTTGTCAGAGGCTCTCCCGCCGGAGCATTTGTAGTACGGCTCCTTTTCTAGATGCTAAACTTTTGGCTGTATTAATATGTGAATATAATTCTATTAATATAAAGTTTCAGTTTTTAGAGTTACCTTTTCTCGTCCGGAGGGTGCCAGAATGAAATAGATCCCTCAATAGTTGATAGAAATCCGGAGGGATAGACACTGAGGAGTCCATTCATAAGGAGGTAGCTTCGTCAGTATTTAAGGTCCGGATGGTGTCGGACTAAGATAGATCCCTCAATAGTTGATAGAAATCCGGAGGGATGGAGATTGAGGAGTCCATTCATAAGAAGGTGGCTCTGTCAGTATTTAAGGTCCGGAGGGTGCCGGACTGAGATAGATCCCTCGATAGTTAATAGAAATCTGGAGGGATAAAGACTGAGGAGTCTATTCATACGGAGGTGGCTCCGTCAGCATTTAAGGTCCAGAGGGTGTCGGACTGAGATAGATCCCTCGATAGTTGATAGAAATCCAGAGGGATAGAGACTGAGGAGTCCATTCATAAGGAGGTGGCTCCGTCAGCATTTAAGGTCCGAAGGGTGCTGGGTTGAGATAGATGACCCCATGACGAGGGATAGAGGCACGGAGTGTGCCGGACATAATCAGAACTGTAACAGATGATCCCATAATGAGATATGAAGGTGCCAGACTCTGCAGGGGTTGACGACATGTTATAATCAAATCTCGAAGCTGTGCCTACCGGAGCCACACCCTGCCATGAGTGACCGGACCTTGAACAGATGGTCCCGTAATGAGGGAGGTCTCGTAATGAGGGATGATGGTGTCGACCTCTGTAGTGGTGGATGACATGTTATAATCAAAGCCCGAAGCTGTGCCTGCTGGAGCCATGCTTCTACCGGGAGTTACCGGACCTAAGCGAATAATTCTGTAATGAGGGATGGATCCCGTAATGAGGGATGGAGGTGCCGACCTCTGTAGTGGTGGACGATGGGTTATAATCAAAGCCCGAAGCTGCGCCTGCCGGAGCCACGCTTCTGTCGGGAGTTACCGGACTTGAGCGAATGATCCCGTAATGAGGGATTGATCCCGTAATGAGGGATGGAGGTGCCGGTCTCTGCAGTGACTGATGGAAGATTATAATCAAAGCCAAGTTGTGCCTGCCAGAGCTATGCTTCTATCGGGAGTTACCGGACCCGTGCGAATGATCCCGTAATGAGGAATGGATCCCGTAATGAGGGATGGAGGTGTCGGCCTCTGCAGTGGTGGACAGTATGTTATAATCAAAGCCCGAAGTTGCGCCTGCCAGAGCCACGCTTCTATCGGGAGTTACCGGACCTTTCTAGCAGACGTCTCTATTTGTGCCGAAGATGGTTTGCCTCAAACTGATCCCTTCCTTTCCTAGGGAGATCTCCCCTAACCCTGCCAAGGCTTGTGAACCAGAACAAATATGAACGGCAAAAAATAATTTTCATTGATAATTTAAAAGAACAAGTTATCAATCTCTTTTGGGAATACAAGTATCCGGAGGCTTAGCCGGTCGCCTATGGCACAAGTGGGATGTTTTCCTTCGCTCCGGATGGTGGCCTGGGATGTCGGGCCGCTTCCTAGGTCTTTTGCCTATCGATCCACCGATCAAGATGGCCCTGTCGGACCAGGAGTTCTATATAAGCCTTGAACGGTTGGAAGGCACTGGTATAGTGCCCCTTCTCCTTGTGATAGATGCAAAATACACGCCCAACGTAGTTGGCTTCTGTTCCCATTTTTTGATCCAGACGCCTGTAGAAGGATAGGTCTCGGATTTGCTTGAGAACCATATAAGTTGGCTCAAATAAGATAGTCACCTCGGCCACATAGTCCTCCATTTTGGTCTTCGGATCTCTCCTGCTTTCACCACATTGATTTGCCGACGGGGAGCAGATCTGGGGGACTGAAGCGAGCGGACGGATGTCCGTTGGACCGTGCGGTCATCCAGGAGATCTTCTAGTTGACAGAATTTGTCCACCCTTTGCATGAGATCTTCCATATCCTCTGGTGGATTGATCACGAGCTCCCGAAAGATAAGGTTGTCGGTCTCAAGACCCATTTTGAAGGAGGTGGCTGCGATGCTCTGGTCACAATCCTGGATTTCATTATAAATTTCCCAGTAGCGGTCCGCATACTGCCGAAGGGATTCTCCATGTCGCTTCTGGAGGCTGATCAGGGCGCTGACGTCCTTCTTCTGAGTGGTGCTTGTGACGAAGCGAGCAAGGAACGCCCGCTCCAGATCCCTGAAGATTCGGATGATACTTCTCGGAAGTTTATTGAACCACAGGGAGCCTTGAGTTCCCAGGCTCGTGGGGAATACTTTGGACATGACGGCTTCATCAGTCGTATAGAGGGACATAACCTGTCGAAAGTAGATAAGATGAGTATAAGCGTCAGTTCTATGCCAACTCCTCTCCCCGAATTTTGATGTGACAGACATTGCTTGAGGGGTTGGGTGGCTGAGTCAGGCAACCTGCTCTTTTAGGAGGGCTATTTCAGTATTCTTTTCCCTTATCATTCTGTCCATGACGATCGTCATATCAGAGCTAGTCCCGGCCAAGGCGTGGCTGATAGCTGGGTCGAGTATTCCCACGGACTGGTGGAGAATCATCACAGGCGGGGGAGGGGGAGAATTTCAAAATTCTCGGTGTTCACTGTCAGGAGTGGGAATTCGGTTCCCATGGATGAGTAAGACTGAATTATGTTGGAAATACCACCGAAGGTATGGAGATGAGTGCAGTCAATCCCTAGCAGAATTGCCAATTGTGGTGGCTGCTTTCCTTCTTCAACCTTTCTGATGGCTGGCCCTTCGGATGATGGATCGTCGACAGAGGATCCGAACTGAATGGTCGATGCTCGGTCCGGAGGCTCGCATGAGGTCCCTGCAAAGACAGAAAGGGAGTCCTACTGCTTGGCTCCTGTAAAATAAAGGTTAGTGCTCACCGATCGGTTATGACCGATGGGGCCTCTGAAGCTTAAGTTAGTTTCTTGTTGAAGAAGAAGAAGACAAGACAGCTTAGTTGAGCTGGACAGTTCTCTTCAGGGATCAGATCCCGTGAACAGTACCCTTGAGGGATATTTATAGGGGTAGATTGGCTTGGGGCTCAAGATTGGCGCGTGAACCGCGCGTCGTGGGCTCCCCCGTGCGACTCTGGGCCCCAATGGTGCACGTGGTAGGCCAAATGGGCCGGTGCGGTCGTACAGATGGGGTATCCGCGAAGCGGGTGGGCGAGTCACTCAGTGCTGGATCCGCGAAGCGTGGTGGGCAAGCATATGTTTAAATTTATGCTTAGGTTTGGAATCTTTCATGATTAAGGAAATAATACATTAGGTCGGCTTGGACTAGACTTCTCGAGAATAGCTCGTCAACAATCAAGTCAGTTTAGCTAAGAGCTCGATCATGCAGGGCTGAGAATAACGCAACCGTCATTTAGCAACCGATCATAAGCCCTTGGAAAAGCTAGTGTCCTGGACAGGGTCAAAGGGCGACAGAACCGTGCCCGCAATTCTAGCCCTTAATGACACAACGGATCCACGCAAATAAGAACTGTCATAGGAGCACATAACGATATGGAAGTGACGATACGCTCCCGCAAATTTCGGTCTATGTAGCCAAAATTAGCAAGACAGGTGAACTACCATATAAAACCAAGCTACGCTTACAAGCGGATATATGTAATATAATTCAAGACACTTTGAGTTTTCCTTCTGATTGATCGAGGGACTTATTTGATCGTCGAATGTGGTTCAAGAACACAGACCTCCCATTTTGTGTTCATTGGATTGTTATTGAAATTTTTTCTAAAAAATTATAAGTCGGGTGCGGTGCTATTAAAAGTAAAAGTTGCATTATCCAAAAATAAGAACAAATTGGGAAGGGTACTTGTAAAGTGACGTCATGGCGAAAAACCTGCATCAGATATCCTGTAGAGCTGGGGATTACTTGCAAAATCTTTCTTCAAGTTCTTGAGAAACAAATCTCATCAGAAACATCAGATTAACAGACCCCCAAACATTTAGCAAGAAATGTGTTTTTTATCCACCACTTCGTCAGTTTTCTTATACCAGATTAATAATTGAAAGACAAATTACCAAGAACCCACAAAAAAAGTCTTAAAAGTAACTTCCAAGGAAGTATGAGTAAAGGAGAAATAAAACAAGTTCACATTTTGTTGCAAATACGAGAGACGAAGTATTTTGAGGTCCCGAGGGCTCTTTACTTGCCAACATGTCGACGCCAGCAAAGTAACTTGAATAGAATCAACTCCATACTCCTACCGATCAGCTTCCTGTGTCACTGAATAACCTGTCGAGTCACTACAGATTCCGAAGCACCGTTTTGATTGTTTCCAGTTGTAAGTAAAGCCGACTGCTGCTGATCTACAGGTGCAGCCATCTGGCCATCAAAGTAAGAACTGGGCCCCGGTGCTTGATGGTTCGGATTGTGTACTAGATGGTGACCTTGTGGAGGAGGCACATAAGGTCCAGGTGAAGGGTATGGGCCCTGAGGCCCATAAAAAGCTTGTTGAGGGCCTTGAGGGTGGAACAAAGTCTGTGCAATAGGGTTAGGAGGGTAAAGAGCCTGAAGCCCAACTGGCCCATACATAGCTTGATGACCTTCGAACCGCTTAAGTTTTGAAATATGTTTTTTACCCGCTACGTGACGGTCAAAAACCTCCTGTGTATCACACTTCACATTACACAAGTCGCAAATTAAGGGTATGACCACTTTGGGTTGTTTACGAGGTTCCATGGGCCGTCTAGGCCCATCAGTCCTCAGTCGCTTCCCACCTCGACCACCTCTCATCATGCGTTTCCTACCGCGCCTCTGTTCTGACATCTCTCTTTGTGTTTCCATCCCAACTTTCTTTACGTTATTAAGAACTTCCGTTGTCAAATTTTCAGTGAGGGTCTGCTCCTTGTTGTCTTCACCGTCCTGTACAATTTCAGGATTTGACTCAGAAACAGATTTCTGCTCGTGCTGTACTACGGAGACAGGTTTGATAGCATTTTGCAACAAGTTTTTCTTATGTTTTTTTCCGTTGTTGTGCTGCTCAAGGATTTCCAAACTGGTGCAATCGACTCGACACAGCTCGCACCACGCAGCTTGTGGAGGTCCCTTCGTAAAAGCTGTGGTTCCCGGTGTCCGTGCTTCAGGTTCCTCGTGATTATCAGCTGTAGGTTCTCCTCCTATGGGTTCTACTGCTGCCTCTTCTTCATTCAGCTCGGCCTCCTCGACAGCATTAGGCTCTGGATGTGAAGATGATGATACGTCCTTGGGCAGAAAGCGCCTGGGACCGCCCCTACTCCGGCTGCGTCCTCTCGAACGCAAAGGTGGGCCCATGCCACTTGATCTGGCTGGACGATTGCCAGAGTTTCCACCATCCCTGAATGGCCCGCCACCCCTTCTAACACCACCCCTGTATGCAGACTGACCAGCCTGCCAAAGAATCTCAAACGGTTTTCATGAATATCACAATTGAACCTTAAACAAAAATTACAAATGTCAAAGCAAAAAATTTACAGATTCACTCGCAAAATACACAGCTCATTGGCCACATTTTACGAATTCTTACTAAGCAGCATTAATATCAACAGACTAAACATTTAGAACACACCAAGCAACCTCAGATTGTTAAAATCAGAAGTTCGTATTGACAAACTTAAGGCCCTGTTTGGTTCACGGATAGAATGAAGCAGGAAGGAGGACCCTTTAATCTTTTGGGCCACAAATTATCCCTTAATAAGTTGCCTCACCCTCTCCCCGGGATAAAATATTCCCACACATATGGCATGAAAGGACCACTCGGGACTAGTAATCCTAGAACACTTTCTGCACTATCAGACATGGGATTAATTTGTCCCTGTATAACTTAATCCAATCTTGCCTTCTTATCCGCGAATCAAACAGGGCCCAAGAGGTAACCAATGCATACCCTTGCAAATCAATTAAAACAAACATATAAGGGAACCCGGAAAGCCATACTTACTTTTTTCCATGACTCCGAACCATAGCGAATCCAAACCATAATCAGGATGTGATGCTGAAAGGTTGGTTAATACAGCTCTTGATTCAGATTCTCCTACTTGGCAAGTGGACATAGTTTAGCAGCCCTGCTGTCCTAATGGAATTTACCGATGCGTCATGAAAGAATCTTAGGTAGCGAAAACACCAGTCATGACCTGGCCTGAAGTCAAACCGACCCCACTGTCAAGTATTAGGCTCAATCCAACATCTTTTTTTTGGAAAGTCAATGAAATCAAGCTCGCTACAGAACAAAGACTGTTCTGTTTGCTTTGCTTGTTTCAATGAGGTCCCTCTATTTCGTTTTTTTAGGTACTCCTAAACCTGAAGCCTAAACGCGCCAGTATCTGATGTTTTGGTACAGTGACTACCTTTCATCAAGGTCTCAAGAGCTTCACTATCTGATGGGATAGGTTCTCTTTCACCATTAGTCTATTTTCTTCTGGTGGAAAATAAAAGAATTGACTACTGAATGAATGGAAAAACCAACCATGATTCTTCACATCCTCAAAGCATCAAACTTTGCTTCTGATGATAGCAGCACGAAGGAAAATAGATCTTGCACTCCTCAACAACTCTCTTAAAAAAACCTGAACAGTCAGTCACCCAAGCCCAAAAAGAGAACACAATATTCCGTTTAAATTAAAAACTAACAGATTCTTCGTTACTAACTTTAAAATAAACAACAAAGACAAGGCTGTTTGCGAGCAGGGCCATTAGTTTGGCTCCATGGGAAGAGAGAAACTGAAGCCCCAAGAGTTTTCTGAATAACTTTCCGAACAGCAGGCCAACCACACAATTAGGGAACAAATTAGCATCGAAGTGGCCCCAATTATATGGAACGATGATGTGTATTTAGATCAAATGATGTCTATCAGCCGCACAACATGAATCAATAAAACTATTAACCCGCAGAAAACATGGAAAGAGAATCATCACTTGATCAAAAAGCACATCCAAAATGGGCGGAATAAAGAGAGCTCATTAAACATCTTAGTGTAAAAGAAATGGTGGTATCTCTTCCTTTCAATGGAAGGGCAAGAGGTTGCTAAGGATTCCTATTGTCTCAATGGAATGTGAGCAATCACTTTTGCCAAATTCCCTGACTGATGCCCTTAGAAATCTCTGAGCATACATTGAATGATTCACCATGGGTAAAGTAGCCAATCTAAAAGGTTCCACATGATTATAACTATAGTTAGGTATCCAAATACGTACACACAAACAAGCATTATTCATTGTTGCATTAAATAACATAACATAACTCATGTAATCCCCAATCGTTGAGGATTTGGACGGGAGAAGGATTGGAGGCCCCCCTCGCCTACCCGCATAGCACCTAGCGCCTTTTAGAACATTGAGAAGAAGATTTGCTACTTTCTTCGGGAACACCCATTGCATTCCAAAACCAAGATAGAATGACCAGTACAATACAGAGAAACATGAAGGGTGTTTGTACTTAAAACGGTTAAATATTAGTCTAACAATGCTCAAAATGGCATCAGGGCATGCTAATGCACACACGCACACACAGAAACACAAGCGCACGGAGATAGATAGATAGATAGATAGATAGAGAGATAGAGAGAGAGAGAGAGAGAGAGAGATAGATAGAGAGAGAGAGAGAGAGAGAGAGATAGAGAGAGAGATAGAGAGAGAGAGTTAGAGAGAGAGAGAGAGAGAGAGAGATTCAAATATTAACCACGTCAAAAACTGCAAGGAGATGCTACTCACAAAAATGTTATATCTACACACTTTCACTACAAGTTTGAAACCATAGTTATTTATTCTGCAGATGGTGAATATTACATCCATGTTCTTGTATATATGGTATGTTCTTTACACATAACACCCAGTTCTGAAAGAACGGGGCCTTCCACAACAATATCGTCAAAGAATCAATGTGGTATGTTCTTGTAACCAGGAAGAACACTCTCACACTATGCTTAATCTGGACCTCTTCAAAATACAAGCTACAGACATGTACTAGCTCAATTTCATTACAAGATACCCATTAGGGTTTCAGCCGCCGTCCATCTTGTCGTCGATCTCACTGCCGCTCATCTCTCCGCCACCGTTCATCACGCCGTCGTTCATCACATGGCCGTTCATCTCGGTGTGATTCATCTCTCCACCGCCGCTCATCTCGTCGCTGTTCGTTTCGCCGTCCATCTCGCCATCATCTCTCTGCTCGACAGCAGTCGCTGCTACCACCGACGAAGTCCGTCGCAGCATCCCAGTCACCATCGATGTTGCCATTTGCGGTTCTCCAGCACCATCGCCGTCCATCACCATTGCATCCCATCGTCGTTCATCGCCATCTGTCTCTATACCGCACATCGCACGTCAACCAGCGCCGCTCATCAGCGCCTCACATCAGCACCACAGATCAACTAGCACCGCACATCTGCATCGCATATCAGCCATCACACGTCAGCCAACACTACACATCTGCGCCGAACCCGTCCTTGTGCTCATCGTCGTGTGGTAGGTGTTCTCTGGACTATTTCTCGCCTTTTGCTTAATTGTGGTTGGATTCATGGGTGATACTGTAAAGCAAGTTTCTCCGTCTACGGCTGGGCACTCGTCCAGATTTATCTCTTACTCATCCTACACCAGTTCAACGTGTCACAAGCGTGTTATTAAATGGAAAGAATTTACATGCCTGGTCTCGTTCTTTCCGTCTCTATTTTGGGGGAAAACGCAAGACTAGGTGGATTCTTGGAAAAGAGCTCAAGTCGGCTGAGTCTGATCCCAAGTTTGACCAGTGGGATATGGACAACTGCACTATTTTAGGTTGGATGTTTAATTCGATGGAAGACCGGATCTACAATATGTTCATGTATCATGATACCGTCCATGGTCTGTGGATAGCATTAACACAGATGTACTCGCATGCACATTGCGACTCCCGGATCTTCGAGCTCTATCAGGATATATCTCATGCCTCCCAGGCTACCTTGGGTCTCTCAGTTGCAGATTATTTTGGTTATCTCCAGACTAGATGGGAGGAGTTGGCTCGGTATGAGCCCCTCAGTGATTTTTTTACTGATGCTGCAGTTGAGTCCCGACGTCTTAATCGTAGGCATACGTACCCATTTCTGATGGGTTTAAAACCTGAGTTTGAGGCTCTTCGAACTCAGATTTTAAACACCACTCCTATGCCTTCTCTGTACGAAGCATTTGCTACTATGGATGGTGATGACCGTAGGCATCGTCTTCTTTCATCTACTCCATTAACTGAGTCTTCTCCTCTCAGATGGCCTTTGCCGTACCATCAGGCTCTCGTCCAGCGGGTAACCGCACATATTGTCAGCATTGTCGCAAGCCTGGTCATACTATAGACTGTTGGTTTGATCTCCATCCCCAATTGAAGCAACTGTATTCTCAAAACCAGGCTAGCAGTCGCAATAAAGGAGCTCATCGTACCAGTGTTGTTGTTGAGATGACATCCACCCCTGCTCCAACAGATTATAGGCATCTCCAGTCTCAGATTGCCCAGCTTCAGTCACACCTGGGCTTGGCACCCTCTTCCTCATCCTCTGGCCCCACAACTGCTCTTGCTATAGGTACTCCTACCGTTCTTCAGGGTAAGTCACGCCATCCTACTTGGATTCTGGAGCTAATAATCATATGACTGGTGAGCTATCTAAGTTTACTTCCTCAGTTACCTCTGTTGATCAGTTTGTTTGCATTGCCGATGAGTCATCCATCTCTATCCATAGTCAGGGTGATGTCCGCTTATCTTCGGTCATCATTCTTCTCTCTGTATATTGTGTCCCTAATTTTGTCTATAATCTTCTTTCTGTTAACTGTCTTGCAAAAAATCTGAATTGTGTCGTTGTTTTCTTACCTAATCGTTGTTTTTGCAAGACCTAACTTCGAAGAAGATTTATGGCAGGGGATATGAGTGTGATGGCCTCAACTACTTTGGTGATCATGCATCTTCCCGAGTGTCCTCATCTAGTCTGCAAGCTTCTGTTTTACTAGTTTCTGATTCTTCTGTTCTCTCTTCAAACATTAGATTTATGGCATGCTAGTTTGGGACATGCAAACTTTCAGTATTTATGTCAGTTGTTTCCACATTTGAATAAAGCTTGTAAGGATTTTAAATGTGTGACTTATGAATTGTCAAAACATACTCACACTACTTATATTCCTCGTATGCACCGTGAACCTAGTGCCTTTGATCTTATTCACTCGGATGCATGGGGACCCTCTTCTGTCACGACCTTATCCCAACACCGTTATTATGTCACATTCATTGATGATTACACACATTGTACTTGGGTTTATTTGATGAAGAAAAAGTCTGAAGTATTTACTCACTTTACTCATTTTTTGCAAATGATTAAAACTCGATATCATACTGTTGTGTATAATATCAGGTCTAACAATGGTCGAGAATACATAACAAACGAGTTTCGATCTGGACTTAACAAAAAATGTATTCTCCAACAACTCACTTGTCCTTACACCCCTGAGTAGAATGGTGTGGCGGAACGTAAAAACCATCATATTATGTTTGTGGTTCGATGTCTCCTACGTGGTATGAGTGTACCCAAATATTTTTGGCATCAAGTTGTCCTTACTGCCACCTACCTTATAAATCGCACTCTTAGTCGGGTACTACAAGGCATGACCCCTTTTCATGTCCTTCAGCCTACTAATACCCTCTTTCCAATCTTGCCCTGTGTCTTCGGGTGCACTTGTTTTGTTCAAAACCGTAGTCCCACTCGTACCAAACTTGATGATTAGGCCGTTTGGTGTATTTTCTTAGGGTATTCTTCCATGTCCAAAGAGTATACATGCTATGATCCTATCACTCGTCATTTCTATTACTCTTTGGATATTACTTTTTTTGGAAATTGTTCCCTTCTTTTCAGGTACTACCCCTTTGTCGGGGCTCACTATAGAGACTTTTGAGGACGTTAGCTCTATTCTTCCGCGGCCAGTTCCTATACTTGAACCTCCTTTGTCATCTCTATCTCCTTCATCTAATGGGTCTATGCCTCCTATCATCACCACTGATCCCTAATAGGTCTACTCTCGTCGTCCGCACTCTCAGGATCCTCTGCCACAATCTTCTTCAAACTCAAATACTGGCTCTTCTCCTTTAATTTCTGATATTGCTCCTCCCCGTTATCCTACTCGTGTTCGTCGCCCCCCCCCTCCCCCACTCGTTATCTTTTTGGCTAAAAGTACTAACCATCCTATTTCCAAGTATATTTCCTATCAGGGCCTTTCAGATTCTTATCAGGTTTTTCTTGGTAAAATTGACTGTCTCTATCCCACGAACTGTTTATGAGACTCTCTAGAATCCTAAGTGGGTGAATGCTATGAAAGCGGAAATGGATGCCCTTCAACAAAATCAGACTTGGAAGGTTGTTGACCTACCTGTCGATAAACGCACAGTTGGTTGTAAGCAATGTTCTAAAAGGCGCTAGGCGCTAGACGGGCGATCGAGGGGGGCCTAGCGCCTAGGGGCCTAGGCGGGGGCCTAGGCGGAGATCTAGGCAGAGGCTAGGCGGTTATTTATTTATTAAGAGAATTAATATTTACTTAATACAACAATGAATAATGGATGAAACTTTTCTATAATATCAAATATATAATATTTGTGACTTAAGGCTCTATTTGCTTTGATTTGGTTATCCAATATATGATAATTCTTCTTAGTCACGTCGAGACGCTACCGCCTAACATCTAGGCGGCACCTAGGAGGACCACTACCACCTAGCGCCTAGGCGGAGGCAGGGCCTTTTAGAACAGTGGATGTAAGTGGGGTTTTAGTGTGAAGTATCTGGCAGATGGCTCTATAGACCGATATAAAGTACGCCTTGTTGCAAAAGGCTACACTCAGATTCCGGGTAAAAAATTTGGTGCAACCTAAACTAACCACGGTTCGTCTTCTGGTCTCTCTTGCTGCTTCCTAATCTTGGCAGCTTCATCAGCTGGATGTCAAGAATGCATTCTTCAATGGTGATCTATCAGAGATTATATACATGGATCTGCCACCGGGTTTTCGGGCTAAGGGGAAGTGTTCAGGGAAAGTTTGTCGCCTTCGAAAAACCCTTTATGGCCTTAAACAGTCCCCTGAGCATGGTTTAGTAAATTTAGTGATGTAGTTCTAACTATGGA
Source organism: Monotropa hypopitys (assembly GCA_002855965.1). Taxonomy (NCBI): domain Eukaryota; kingdom Viridiplantae; phylum Streptophyta; class Magnoliopsida; order Ericales; family Ericaceae; genus Monotropa; species Monotropa hypopitys. Next base: position 4,748 of record NMUG010001415.1, on the reverse strand, counting down.
ATTTGTTTGGTGTCACTCTGATCATACTTGCTTTATTCGACGTCGTTCTCAGGGTCAGTGTATTATCATCTCCGTTTATGTTGATGACATTATAATTACTAGCGATGATGCATCTGGTATTGCTAAGGTGAAGAAGGATCTCGGGTTGTCTTTTGATATTAAGGATTTAGGTCCTTTGTGGTATTTTCTTGGCATTGAGGTTGCTCGGTCTCGCCAAGGCATATCCCTATCTCAGCGAAAGTATACTCTTGATCTTCTTCAAGATACAAGTATGCTTAGATGTAGACCTGCATCTACCCCTATGGACCCGAACCTTAAATTGTCAGCAGAATCAGGAGAATTGTTATCAAATCCTTCTGTTTATCAACGTCTTGTGGGTCATCTCATTTACTTGATGAACACGCGATCGGACCTTACATTTGCTGTCAGTGTTGTATGTTAGTTTATGCACTCTCGACGTACCTCTCATTTGGATGCAGTTTATCACATTCTTCGGTGCCTCAAGACTTGTCATGGTCTTTGGCTTTTTATACAATAGGAGCACAGTCATGTCTCTCCTGTTTTACAGATGCAGATTATGCAGGGTCAAAGAGTGATATACATTTTATTTCTGGTATATGCACTTTCCGTGGTAGTCACCTCATATCATGGAAAAGTAAGAAACAAGTTGTTGTTTCACGATCTTTCGCCGAAGCCGAGTACTGTGCAATGGCTCAAGGTACTTATGAGATTCTCTGGCTCCGTTCTCTTCTGACTGAGCTGGGATTTCCTGTGATGGATTCGTCTGATCTGTTCTGTGATAATAAATCTTCTATTATGTTATCTTCTGACTCTGTTCTTCATGAGAGGACGAAACACATAGAGGTTGATATCCACTTCATTCGGGAAAAAGTTCATTTGGGTATTATTACCCCAAACTTTGTTCCCTCACTTGGTCAGCCTGCCGACATGTTCACCAAATCCATTGGTCCTTCATTACTACAGTCATCTCTTGTCAAGATGGGGCTCGTTGATATCTTCGTCTTAGCTTGAGGGTGAGTGTCGGAAATAAGGATAAATTAGGATCTCTATTTTTGGTTATGTTGACCAATCTTTTCCTTGTAAATTAAATTGATTGATTTTCTTTCCATAAGATAGTATTTCCATTCTGTATAAATGTTAGGACTGATTGTATATTGAAAACATATCAATACAGAAATCTTATATTCATTTGTATATATGGACTTTAGAAGAACAGTTGCAATTCGAACTCTAAGGAGACTTGTGTTTCCCTTGCAAAGCCTATTCTAAGTTCTAACAATAACATGGCTTCTCACATTAAGTGCATCATTTTAAGGGAAGCAAGGTATATTTCTAGAGGACACACATAGGGAATTTGGGAAGCTCATGCTTCAATAGACCTTCTTTCTGACTTGTTCAACACTCTAGTCTTATGGGCTCCAGCCATTGACTTAATGGCCTCATTAAATTCACCCAAATTAGTGTTATAGCCTAGCATTTTCATTTCCCCTAAGATAACTTTGATTTCCATATTTCCACTTCCTTTCTTCTCCTCTGATGATGTTACGAGGTCCTCAACATCACGCCTGGTTGAGACATTTCAGTTTTGAAAACTAAAGGCACGGTCTCTTTAAAATCTACAACAACGATGAACCCTGTGTGAGAAGAGATTTCACCATGTGACCCTGCCTCATACTGAAAGAAAGATTTATAAAGACAAGAATACTCCTAAAAAGACAGTGCTTTGATTCATCCAATTGTTCATAATGAGCGGCCATACTACAGATATTGAAGATTTCATATAGCACTCAGCCAAGATAGTTAAATGTGTAAAAAGCAACAACACTTCCATCCAGCTTATTATCTAGGGCATCGTCTCTCGTCCCTAAATGAAGACACTTTGTATTAGTCCCAATTGTTCCTAGGGATACTTGCTCTCCTTCTCTAAAACACACAAGGACAGCTGAAAACCAGGCTCGTCTGCTTGTTAGCGTTGATATGGATCGTATAAGTTGAAAGAATAAAAAAAAAATTTGAAGGCAAACAGTCCTCAAGAAAAATTTTGTGGTGGATTCCATGATATATCCTCATTACATATTCCAAATAGGTAGGAATCTAAAGGACTAATTTAGTTATAAAATTGCTATATTAAGCCATGGTTATCTAAATAAAAGGAAGCCTCCAACAACAAAGTCAATATTCTAATAAATGAAATATGAACTGTAAAAAAAACGAACACATTCTATAAATAGCACATGAACATGAACATTAACTAAACAAATATTCAACAAATCACTTGTAAAAAAAGCAGCACAGCAAGGAATGTGGAAGTCATAAATCAAAACTATAAACAAATACAAAAGAGCTCCAGATCGATATTGTACAGTGATAGGCCGCTAAACAATATCAATTAAACAAGTGGAAAAAAAGTTAGTAATCTGATCAAAAAGCAACCTACCGTCTGCATATGAAACGGCCCCGGTCCATGATGCATCGGTCCTGGACCCATAAAATGCCCCAGCCCAGAAGCCTGTCCCATTATCGGCCCAAATCCCCTGCCCCTCGCCTGTATTCCCACCAAAGCCATCGCCTTCTCCGCTGCCTCCATAGTACCCGCGAACTGTGTCAGCTGTGAAAGGGCCGCCACTGCTGCTGCCGCAGCCGGGTTTAATCCGGGCGGGACCGCAGCCCCTAAATTATGCTGGTCCCCAACCGCCCCTCCCTGTTGCTGCGGATAATAAGCATTCTGCTGCTGCTGCTGCCCGGACACAGCGACCGCACCAGACTCGGCGATCTGCGGCGGATGCGATTCACTGGGATCGGAAACCGGGGCAGACTCGGGATACGTGTGTTGTTGTTGAATTGGTTGTTGTTGTTGTTGTTGTTGAATTGATTGTTGAATTGGTTGTTGTTGTTGAATTGGTTGTTGTTGTTGAATTGGTTGTTGATTTGACGGTTGTTGATAGGCATTGGCGTAATGGGCCTGGTAATACTCGTAATGCTGATTGTGCTGCTGCTGTGGTTGATCTTGTTGTTGATGTTGATGATGTGGGTACTGGTGCGATTGATTTGGGTCCTGGTATTGTTGGTAATAAGCGTAATAAGACTGACCGTAGGCTTGAACCTGAGATGGATCGTACGCTTGTGACGAAGCATAATCCTGAATTTGCTGCTGCTGCTGTTGTTGCTGCCGCTGCCGTTGCTCCTCTTCTTGTTGTTGCTGCTGCTGTTGTTGCTTCTGTTGGTGTTCTTGGAAAAGTTGTTGGAGTTGTTGGAGCTGTTGCCGCTGGTCTTCTGGGAGAGAGGAGATATCCATTCTTCCGCGATTCGATTCTGCAATTGAATTCAGGAAATTAGGGCTTTGGTGCCTTTTCTCTCTCCACCCCTGGGGGAACAATTGGGTTATTTGGCAGAATGCGCCCTAAACTATGTAGTTTTTTTCTTCATATTTCAGTCTTAAATTTTCCTTAAATTAATAGATTATCTGTCTATTTATTTAATTTCATGGATGAAGTTAACTCAATCAGGGTCTAGTAGTCAAGTCCACCAAAAACAAGAAAATTATGCCCTTTTCATAAAAATAATTACCCATGGTAAAAATTGGAGATTTAGATGATCCGCCAAATTTAGTGTTCTGGTATTTATTTGGCCTAATGTTCTTTTTATATTATTTTTTCTCTATTTATTTTTTAATATTATTTCTATAGATTATTGATTAGACTCAACGAGAAAAATCTAAAAAATAAAAAATACGATTAAGAGTTTTAAAAATTTTAGGATCATGTGGTGAGGTTAATCTAGATTTATCACGTGTCAAGGACACATTTGTATTATCCCATCATCAGGGGCAGTTCGGCACCAGCCGGCCACATCATCAGCAAACCGCGTTGTGCGGATTAAGTCAGACCTGTGTGGGTAGATATTCAATCAGTGCAGGAACCAGTTGTTCTGTGCGTGTAAGACTCGGCTTAGAAAAAAAATATGTCATTTAATTTAATTAAATGTTCGTTGATAATTTTGTTTAAAAAATGTGGTTTAGAGAAAGTTGGAAATTATTTAAGTAAAATACTTATGAAAAAAAATTTAGAAATATTATTTTTTTGCACTGTTTTTGAGCAATAGAGGATAAATGAAATTAGAGGTTAAAAAAATTTGAAGTTTGAAAGAAAAAAATTAGTCCTTGGAAATTAGCCCATATTGTGGCCAAAATTCTGAGGGTATTTTTGGTATTTTTTAAAACGGTGAGTTATGTTTTTAGTGATAAATTGCTTGGGGAAACATACCCACCTCAATGTTTCATAATTACCCTTGTTCCCATATTCAGCCTTCCATATTCACCCGAGAGAGGAAAAAAACGTAGAGAGGGAGAGAAACTAAGAGGGTTTTGATTCTTGAAGAAATTGAAGGAATTAAGACTAAGGAATTGAAATTTATTGGTGACGAGGCAAGTGGAATCGATCTCCAAAAGAAGCAGGGGTAATCAATAGGCAATCAATACCGATCACTGTGAGTATGATAGAATACATTATTTATTTAATTCAATGTGTAAATTTTACATGTAATGTGGAGAACGTGTGTGGGCGGACGCGCCAAGAGTATCAACTACGGTCACTCTCAGATATCATATGCATAGTGTTTCTGTCTGCATGTATGGTGTGAATTAATTACTGTGATTTACTGTTGATTTAATTTGCAATGTATCTCACATATTCCTGTGTTGGCCATTATTTGAATGACACAGGTAATGC
>NMUG010001414.1:0-17960 GCA_002855965.1 Monotropa hypopitys | reverse complement strand
TTTTTTTTGGAACATTGGTACTCTATTCTCTTCTACCCATTCTATGGTTTGGACTTATGTTTTTTTATTCATTCACCTTTGGATTTTCATGTGTGATGTGATCGGCACACTATTTTGTAGTTTTGTGTGCCTATTTAATCTCCTTTTTATTAGAGTTATTTGTATTTTATTTTCATTTTAGTTTCTTTTTATGTTTTTCTTTGTTTTGTAGTTTTCCATGTTTTTTAGGTTATTTATTGATCTCCGGACGAGTCCGGAAGTCCCCGATACCATCCCAAGCCATGTGGGGAAGCTAGTGCATCAAAAGAGCATCCAAGGGTGCCAATTTTCGGAAATAGGATCCCATTTTACGGAAGAAGGAACCCAAGAGCCACGGGCCAAAGATGAGAAAAAGCAGTGGGAAATCCAAACCTTTATCTTCCGGAACATGGGTGCTCATCTTCCGAAAGATCAAGAAGAAGAAGAAAAAGCAGAAGGTTTTGAAGGAGATGGTCAGACCTCCATCTTCCGGAACATTGGAGCCCATCTTCTAGAAGATCAAGAAGGATTTTAGGCACAATTGTCCACTATGAAAAAGGAACCGGTCCCTTTTTAAAGAGAACTGGTTCCTCCTGTGCAGAGCTGCGGGAAATCTCTCATTAATGGCATTTTTGTAATATTTTGGTATAGGGACTAATATACTTTTGTATAGAACGTTTTTATTATGTTTTTCTTAAGTTTTAGGTCAGGTTTGAGGGGAGAGCCTCCCTCTCCTCCTCCTATTTTCTTTCCACCTTCTCTCTAGTTTTTAGAGGTCATCCATGGAGCTAATGAGTTTTTTCCAACTTTGACGACATAAGGTTTCTTCTCCTCTCTCTATCTATGTAATCTATTGCTAGGGTTAAGTTTAATAAAATTGTATCTCATTTTCATGTGTTGTGTTTTCTTGTATTTTGTGATTGTTGTAGCTTTAATGGAGGGGTAGCCTCCTAGGATTGTCCATGGGGTGACTAGCACCCCGGCCTTGGCTCGTGTTTGATTACCCCATTTTGGGGCATAAATGTAGTGGCCTAGAGTGTATTGAACTCATTCCTAGGGTCTAAACTTAGTGGTGTTAATCACCTTGATGGGTTGTAGACAATAATATTGGCACAACCCATGCTTGGTGCGATGTCCCGCTAGGTATTCGACAAAATGTCCCAATGAGCGATTTTCCCTTGAAACCACTTAATCCTTAGTGATTTGTGATCTTGAGGTTGCGTAGGAGTAGGGAACATGTGGTTCTCGCTTTAGGTCTTAGCTTAGGGTTGTTAACCTATTTGATGGGCCGTAGACAATGCACCTTGGCACGGTCTATGCTTGTAGCTATGTCACTCTAGGTGTTCGATGAATTGTCCAGTAGAACCGAATTCTAGCTCCCGCACCATCTCTTGACCCTATGGCATATGATTGATAGTTAAACCTTCCGGGTGAGGTCCTAGGCCGCGATTCCCCACTTGTGTAGTCATAGAATCGGAGTAGTCTAGCATGGCCTAGGTGAGGTGTTGGAATCCCCATTGACATTCCACTTAGTTTTATTAGTTTTAATCTTTTCCTTTTATGCATTAGTTTTATTAAGATTTCCATTTAAAAACAAAGGCTAGCGTCCTACCGCTTCTACCACAAAATCCAAACTTCTTTGCAAAGAAATTACTTCAACTCCGACATTTCCCTGTGGACTGACCTCGGACTTATCCACTTTACTTGTAGAGTGTTTATTTCCTTGTTTATAAATTATTAATGTCTAACTAAGGGTCTTTCTGTTAATCAACGACCGGGAAAATCCTATTAGTATTTTGGCGCCGTTGCCGGGGAAATTGTAGTTCAGTTGAATTTTTTCTAGTCTAGAAGTTTTCTTTTGTGTCACCGTATATATTCACTTTTATTTTGTTTCTTCTTATTTTTTTATATAAAACAAAAAATAGTAGTCGTTGTTAATCATGGCTTCCGGTAACCCTTAGGAAACCATGGATCAACAATATTGGGAGTCCTACCCTCCATTCCCGGATCCTTCTAGTCAAAAGTGGCATGACCACTCTAACTTTTATCGGGAATGTGAGACTTACTTTGAACCACCACCACCCTTCCATTATCAAAATGAAATGGCTCCAAACTAATTTTATCATCCAGAGCCGATTTCACAAGCCCCAGAGCAATGGTCCCAAGAGGACCCTTATGCATACCAATCACCGATTTCGGACACTTTGGAGAATGCCTTGCAAACATTCCTCCAAGGTTGCAATACGCATTTGGTTCCCAACAATATTATGGTGGCTCCTCCCGAGTCTTATTATGCGGAGTCACCCATAGATTATCTTGACCATTGTCCTCCGGAGGACATTTTTGACTCCCAACCACCGCACACATCCTTCTTAGAGGACACTTTGCAACATTTTCTTCAAAGTTGCAACAACATCACGGCCTTAAATGAATCATGCCAAGTGGACTTTAATGTCCCAATTTTTGAGTCGGCCATTTCCACACCCACCCCTTGGAGGAGGCATGTCTTACTTCCGAGGAAGTTGCTTTCCTTGAAAATCTGGATTTGAGTATCTCTCATTCCACCCTAATGGCCGAAGTCACTATGGGGTCGCTCCCCGATGTAAAAAATGACACTCCTCTCACTCATCCTGAAACAAAGTTGGTGAGTTATCACTATGATTCGAGTGATGAGGAGCTTGAGGCGGACTTTTGGTATGGTGAGAGAGTGAATATTGTTAGCACCTTGGCCATTGAGCCCGACATGCCTAGTATTTCCCAAGAGCCTATTGAGTGTGCATTTGTTGCACCTATTTTCATGACATCTCTTGGGGAGTCCTTCTTTGGGGCCAAGTCTTTATCACCGGTTGCACAAATGTTTACTATTTTTTGTGCATCTCTTCTACCACCACCTCCTGCACTTACCTTAGGAAAGATTGATTTTCCTGGCATTGACCGACTCCTTACGAGTTATGCTTCATGTCCCACCTCTTGTGTCAATGCCTTGAAAGCCAATGCCATCCGTAGTGGTAGGATGGTTGGTGACTTGTTCTTGACGCGCCGCCAAACCCCCTTGTATTCAAAGTATTTATTTTTATGGTTTGGGCAGTTGCAATATATTATGATGGGGGTGAGTGTGTTCACCACGTGCTACGGCCCCCAGGGAGGCCATTATGGAAATACGATCCTCCAATTTGGAGGGTCGCTATCTCGGTTGTTACTGCCTCTTAAAGGCATAGTTATTTTTTTATTACCCTTTCTTTTCTACTCTTTCTTTTGTTTCTGGCATTTTATTTCTTTTAAAAATGAAAAAATCTAAATAATTTCTAGTAGACAATAAATCCTTGGAGGTTGAGATCCCTATAGTGTTTGCCGTGCTCGAACGGCTATGGACGGTCCGGTATAGCCGCCTGTTATTTTATCCTTAGTAGTGTATTATCTGGGATTACCCCGGCAGAGTAGGGATGGAAGCGAAAGTCGATTGGAGTGTCTCACCAAAAAGTGAGAGGCATCACCTATTGAGTAGAGACCTACCCCGAAATTTCGAGAGATTTCCTTCTCTAGTACATTACTAAGTAAGAATAGTGGGGAGAAAAGTACTACTCGTGTAGAGTCGCGTGAGAACTCAGATTTCTTTTTTTTTTGCATCGATGATGCACGCTTGGCTTCCATCAGCAAGCAAATTTTGGACTAATTATTTGTCTTGTAGTTTGTTTTTGGCTTGTTAGTCTTGTAGGGTTCTTCGTGTCTATCTTGGAGCTTTGTGGGCATTACCATCGACGACTTGAGGTAATGATTGGTTAGGGTGGTTGCACCACCCCGGAGGTACATTCCTCTTTCCCTTTTTATTGTCTTATGCACTTAGGACATTGCACATTTTAAGTTGGGGGGAGTGATGCATGTTTCCATGCTTGTACCTTATTTATGCTTATTTTCTTATTTTTAGTCCCATTTTAGAGTCTAGAAAATTTAAAAAATTTTGAATCGACGATCTAGTATAGCCGCCTGCCTTTATTTTCCCCATTTCAGGCAAGAAGAAAAGTATATCTTGTTTCATCCACGTGACGGATTCGTAGTGTAAATAGTAAATTACCTTTGCATGGATTTTGGGATTTTGTTAGTTTTAATCTCTATGACATGAGTAGGAAATTGTTGAACCTTTTTTAGGACTTGTAGGTGGCATCTTAGTTCACTTTGCTAGCTTTTTGCATGAACTTGCTTTGGCACTTACATTTTAACCTCTTTGCACTTCACGTAAAAATAGGCTTGAGTCGCTTGTGAGTCGTATTTCGATTGTCTAGAAGGATAGATTAGTGGAGACTTATGCCCAGGTGAGCTTAGTACCTTATCTTTCCTTGGAGTGGTGTCAAATGAACTCTTGGTTGTCACGAAAACAAAACTTTTACTCGTTGTCAATCTCATTATCTTTCGTTGTAGCATTGGAAATTCACTATCACTATTATATCTTTTGGGTTGGCATGCACGGTTGTTGTTGGCCGTAGGAGAGGATTTTAGGCATTCTTTGATTTTTGTGCCGGTTCGTTCCTTCTTTCATATTTCCACTTGTTAGCCCACTTGAGCCCCCTTACATGAACCATTTAATTGTTGAGCCATAAAATTCTATACTTTGCTTTGAGAATGGTAAAAATCATGTTTTAGATATATTTGGGAGTCATAAGGTGACTTATGTCTATACGTCATTGTGGTGTACTTTTCCCTTAGAAAAATCATGAAATTTCCACAAGTTGGAAAATCAAATAAGTTGGGGGGAGTCACCTAATCATTTGTAAAGAAGAAACACATTGTTCTTCATTGTTGTAGAATGTGTTGGAGGTTGAGAGAAAATTGAAAAAAATTGAATATGCGTAGTTGAAAAGTAACGATTTTGAGGTGTAGATTGGTTGACGAGGGCCCCGTGTATTGATTTGCCCTCTTATTATTTGTATATGCCTATTCTCAAGCTCCAAAGAAAGTCCTTAGCCCGATACGTATCCAACACGTGTCCGATACGTGTTCGATACATTCCTTACCTTGCATTATAACCGGAAAGTCCTATTTGATCCTATAGGCCGGCAATCATTTGTGCATGTCGATGTAGACCGCATGTTCCCTTTGCTATGCAATTCTAGTCATGAGATCCATCCACTTATATAGAGCTTCTTTCGTGTCACAATGTGCAGGATGTTTTGTTTTTCACATATTTATATCTTCCACCCGCACATATGAGAGTTTGAGTATGCACCCATGTTTTGAATGTCATATTTTGTTGAGTGCATGACACAGTAAGAATTGAAGTCGAGACTCGGTCCGGATAAACTTTTGGGTTGTATCTCACTTGCGACGAAAGGCCTTGCACACATACGTTAGATTTTGGTGCCATGACTTGTTTTTGCCTTGCTAGCTTAGTGAACTTTGTTTGCCCGCACTTCTTTCTAAGGATCCATTTTCATTTTCATGTCTTGAGTTTGCTTGAAAATTTTGGCATGCCATGTAAAAGTAGTTTACTTTGTTTTGTGGATAGTTCATTGCTAAAAACCCTTACGAGACCTTACTCGGCCTACCGAGGATGCCCGGGGGTTCAAAGGACTTATCCTTTACTTTCTCGTTGATAGTTAAGATCGAGTGCTAGTGTGAGTTTGCTCGGGACTAGCAAACGATAAGTTGGAGGGTGTGATCGGCACACTATTTTGTAGTTTTGTATGCCTATTTCATCTCCTTTTTATTAGAGTAATTTGTATTTTATTTACATTTTAGTTCCTTTTTATGTTTTTCTTTGTTTTGTAGTTTTCCATGTTTTTTAGGTTATTTATCGATCTCCAGACGAGTCCGGAAGTCTCCGATACCATCCCAAGCCATGTGGGGAAGCTATTTCATCAAAAGAGCATCCAAGGGTGCCAATTTACGTAAATAGGATCCCATTTTCCGGAAGAAGGAACCCAAGAGCCACGGGCCAAAGATGAGAAAAAAGCAGTGGGAAATCCAAACCTCCATCTTCCGGAACATGGGAGCTCATCTTCCGAAAGATCAAGAAGAAGAAGAAAAAGCAGAAGGTTTTGAAGGAGATAGTCAGACCTCCATCTTCCGAAAGAACAAGAAGGATTTTAGGCATAATTGTCCACTGTGAAAAAGGAACCGGTCCCTTTTTAAAGAGAACCGGCTCCTCCTGTGCAGAGCTGCGGGAAATCCCTCATTAATGGCATTTTTGTAATATTTTGGTGTAGGGACTATATATACTTTTGTATAGAACGTTTTTATTATGTTTTTCTTAAGTTTTAGGTCAGGTTTGAGGGGAGAGCCTCCCTCTCCTCCTCCTCTTTTCTTTCCACATTCTCTCTAGTTTTTAGAGGTCATCCATGAAGCTATAGAGTTTTTGCCAAGCTTTGACGACGTACGGTTTCTTCTCCTCTCTCTATCTATGTAATCTATTGCTAGGGTTAAGTTTAATAAAATTGTATCTCATTTTCATGTGTTGTGTTTTCTTGTATTTTGTGATTGTTGTAGCTTTAATGGAGGGGTAGCCTCCTAGGATTGGCCATGGGGTGACTAGCACCCCAGCCTCGGCTCGTGTTTGATTACCCCATTTTGGGGCATAAATGTAGTGGCCTAGAGTGTATTGAACTCATTCCTAGGGTCTAAACTTAGTGGTGTTAATCACCTTGATGGGTTGTAGACAATAATATTGGCACAACCCATGCTTGGTGCGATGTCCCGCTAGGTGTTCGACAAAATGTCCCAATGAGCGACTTTCCCTTGAAACCACTTAATCCTTAGTGAATTGTGATCTTGAGGTTGCGTAGGAGTAGGGAACATGTGGTTCTCGCTTTAGGTCTTAGCTTAGGGTTGTTTACCTATTTGATGGGTCGTAGACAATGAACCTTGGCACGGTCTATGTTTGTAGCTATGTCACTCTAGGTGTTCGATGAATTGTCTAGTAGAACCGAATTCTAGCTCCCGCACCATCTCTTGACCCTATGGCATATGATTGATAGTTAAACCTTCCGGGTGAGGTCCTAGGACGTGATTCCTCACTTGTATAGTCATAGAATCGGAGTAGTCTAGCATGGCCTAGGTGAGGTGTTGGAATCTCCATTGCCATTCCGCTTAGTTTTATTAGTTTTAATCTTTTCCTTTTATGCATTAGTTTCATTAAGCTTTCCATTTAAAAACAAAGGCTAGCGTCCTACCGCTTCTACCACAAAATCCAAACTTCTTTGCAAAGCAATTACTTCAACTCCGATATTTCCCTGTGGACCGACCTCGGACTTATCCACTTTACTTGTAGAGTGTTTATTTCCTTGTTTATAAATTATTAATCTCTAACTAAGGGTTTTCCCGTTAATCAACGACCGGGAAAATCCTATTAGCATGATGCAATGGGAGGTGTGGTAATGTAGAATTTATTCTCTTATGCGATGAACCTTGTTGCTTCCCCATTTAATAAATATTTTCAAAAAATGGCTTGAAAATCTGGGGCGTGACATACCGCGCAACGAGAATGGGAGTCACAACTCCACCATGAGGAAACAATAAAGCCATGGTGCAAAGACAAGCTCCAGATATCAACGTCAAGAAGTGAAACAGAATCCAAGGCCCAATCACAAGAGCACTACAAATTTCCAACCGCAAAGATAACTATTAAACCGACATCAAGAGGAAAGACATAACTCTTAAAAGAAGAAGCCAAAAACCTCGTCTAAGAGCAAAAGGAGGAACTCAAAGAATGATCATTCAATCATATGCAAGATCATCATCCTCATTAGGAGGGCAAACGAGAATCGAATCCACTAACTGTTGCAAAGTCCATCATCCGCTACCAGAAATAGGCTCAAAAGCCACGACGACGACAATAAGAATTCACTTCCTACGAAGGAATAGGCTCGACAAGCCACCGCTACAACCACTAACGATCGAGATTGAGAAATAAGGTGCCACACCACCATGAGAGCCAACGAAGGGACTCATCCATGCCCTAAGAACAAGTGACTCGAAATAGTTCACTAAGTCAGAGTAGGAGTCACCACTACCATAAAGAGGATACAACAGGAACAAACAAGTCCAATGTCAACAAAATTCTATAAAAGTTGCTAAGACATGCTCAAAAATCACCACAAGATAGACAGGAATTTGCTCAAAATTCCAAAAGAACAACAACAAGACCGACTCAAAGGAGTAGACACCACGAATTTCCAACCACCTTATCAATTCGAGTTACAAAAACTTGTTATTTTATGAGATCTATGCAATGCACACACATTCAATGCCTAGATACACATGTCATGCACCCTAAATGCAATCTCCAAGAGCTACGCAAGAGAAACTGTGCACCCATTGAGACTAAACGTCTCCCCCAAAGTCCTAGGTAAATCGGAACGAGCGCTCTGATACCAACTGTAACACTCTCCATTTTTTAAAAATATTTTTTTAAAATAAATAAACGGAGTGTTAATGGGTAAGAGTATCCAAACAAAAAATAAAGTGACATCTACCACATCATACTACCCATCCACATGATTATTCCAATGAATACAACTGAAAAGAGGCTAAAAGGATTTTATAACATAACCTTGTACAACAGTGTTTCAACTAAGAGAAAGGGGCCAAAGTAGGATTTTATAAGTAATCCTGTATAAGGTGGCCAACAAAAAAGTAAAGAAGTACATCAACTGAAAAGGAGACAACCTGCAGCCTATAGTCCACTATAGCTCCATATCCTATGAAGAATCCGACAGCCACTCCAAGTCAAGGAGAAAGAGTCCTACAAAAATAGAGGGTCAGACACCACCGCCTGGTAGAGATAATCTATCTCCAAATGTCTATAATATTGGGGTGAAGGTGTGTGCTAAAGCAAGGAATGTAATGTGACTCAATGCAATGGATCTCATTATATTTTAAAAGAAGTTTAACACATTTGTCTATCCAAGACTCGAGAGTAAAGAGCGAGTGATTCCAACATTTTTTCAAAAGTTGCCTAAGAAAGGCCTAGAGGGAATTGTGTCCAAGTATCGCAACACATACTATTTAAAAGACTCATTTTCCGTTGTTCAAACGTGTTCTAATTCCCATTTATTTCCAAGATTTACTTGTTATTTTAATTCCGCACCGTATAGAACAATAAGGGCAATGTCAATCAATATGTAGAGTTTTGGCTAATTCCGTATTAGAGGCTCGTCAACTAATAAACGTATAATTCCTAGTGATTCCCCGGCACGCTGTGAAGGGCCAGACAACCCTCCATTGCGCAATGTCGTGGGTGCTCGCATTAGCCACACAAGGTACCACAACCCGTATAATAATAGCCAACTCAATTTTCTCGTATAGAGTAGATAAGTTCCCTCGTAAAGAGTCAAGTGTCACATTTTCATTTTATTCATTTATTCCGTGCGACCTAGGGCAAACAACCTCCTAGTCGACGTCTAGACTCAAAATGTGACCTTCTTCCCATTCTTACCAAAACATTACGTTTATTTGCAAAACGATCCAATCGTTCGATTTTCCACAAAAATGTTCCAAGACCATGTTTTCATCCACCAACACCCAAGAGAATCCAAAACAAGTTATTTTTTCCAATTTAATTTTACAAATCGATAACGGGTTTTTCTCAAAATAGGAGCTTTTCGAAATTTGACTTGGAATCGAACAATTGACTTCCTAGGGAATTCATAGAGACCCTAGACAATACCCACAAACGACCAATTGAAGTGAACGACGACTAGTGAATGTTAATTTCGTATAAGTGTTCAAAGCTATGAATTCAATTACAATCGCAAGGGAGAAGTAAGAAGACCAATACCATAAACGAGAGGGAGAGAGAACTCTACCTCGGTCGGAGCTCCGGTGATGCTCGCCGAAAAATCTCCATGGCCGCCGCGATGCTCTACGACGTCGCTAAGACCAAAACCCACAACGATAATCAATATACATGAGAGGAGGAGAGAGATACAACACCTAGGGTTTAGGGGAGGGAGAGAAACTCACCGTGAATGGACAATCCATGCACATCATCGCGGAGAGAAGAGCGAAGCCGTCGACGTTAATACTCTGTATTTTCGTCAAATCCCACCGGTTGGGGAGATATGGAGGAGAGAAGGTAGATATAATTTATAGGGAGGTAAAGAGAGAGTCTAGGGTTTGCAAATGGGGAAGAAGACCCCAAAAAATTTGGACAAAACAAATATATAGGACCCCCACGCGAGTTTACCAAATGCCCTTCATTAATCCAAATCGCACAAGAAAAATACACATGGCGACCGGTCGACGACTCTGGCTTGACCAGTCGAGGCTATATCGAACACCCCTCTGAAATTCCACGACCGGTCGACGACGGTAAGGTGTACCGGTCGACAAGGCCAAATTTGCACTGTTTCTGAACGATAGAATTTCCGAGAGTATTTTGGTCATAACTTCTTTGTCCACACTCCGATTGAGACGATTCAAGTTGCGTTGGATTCATAATCAAATTCTCTACGACTTCCATGAACAAAGAAGTCTGATTTGGTGAACGGATCAAGTCGATGGATTTAAACGAGATTAAGGACTTATTCGAACACACAACCATTGACGAACATTGTGTCGGGGACTTCCATCCCACCTGGACTTACTCAACGTGATATACGACCATCATAGATGCTTCCAAACATCCCTAGATCTCAACGATACATGATTTTCGATTTATTGAAATGAATGGAAATTAATTAAAATTTTCAGAGTGTGACAATGACAATCACAATTACATAATGAACCTCAAATGAAATAAATCATTAAATACATCGAAATATTACATTTTCCCAAATGAAAGAATTTAAAATACAAATTAACTTCCTTTCGAATACAATTTTCATCAATACATTAAAACTTCTTTACAAATATGAATAAGGAATGCGACCATGAACACACTTGGCTTCTAACTCCAATGTCTCCTACAAATAATGCTCACATAGCCCTGCAATACAAATACTGGGGTAAAGGGGGGTCTGGGCATCCACGTGCTTAGTGAGATAATCTCTAACCATTATTATATATGCATGCAATGTGTGCGTGGCAAGGTGATCCATATGCATAGGATGCCAAGAATACAGAAAATCACTACACAACTCTTGATATGAATACATCACCTCAAGACACATTGAATATAGAATCCAAACACCAACTCAATAATATGAATACACCACTCATGAATACATGCTATACTTGACAAGATTACCATGTCTCTATGACTCCCATTAATACGATTTCATTAATATTTCTTTGCTTGATTTATCCTTTGAATACAATTAATTCTCTTCTTTCTTGTTCCATACTGAATACGTTACTCCTTTTTTCTTTGAATACTCATCAATCATATCCAGAATACAACAAGGGTCAGGTTGAATATATGGAACCCGACCACTTGAATACATAAGTATACGGTATTGAAAACATGAAAGCCCGATGTCTGAATACAACATTGGTCAGGTTGAATACATAGGACCCCACCATTTGAATACACATATGCCCAGGACTAAATACATGGAAGTCCATTACTATGAATGAGACTGGATACACGGAAGCCCAATATACAAAGCATATCTTATTGGAACTGAATACATAGATGCCCGATGTTGAATACATATTATGTTTGGAACTGAATACATGGAAATCCGACACTTAATACAAATAACCCATTCAAGGAATACATAATGGGATGATGTAGAATACAAAAATACATAGAATGTATGACATATAAGTCATTCCTCATGATTCCCCTTGTAGTTGGAAGAGCCTAGTCAAACTCCCATTTTGCAATGTCTATAAATATAATTCTACGAATACAATCACTAAAGTCATCGCATTTACTAAATACATGTGTTAGGACTGAATACATGGAAGCCCACCACTTAGAATACATTCAAGAATACGTTGAGAATACATTGTAATACTTCATGAATACAAATGTTTTTGGTGAATACATTATTGAATACATTTCCCAATTCCTTATGAATACAACCTTTCATTCTTGGTTCAATTGAATGCATTGGTACTTTCTTCCAATTTGATGGATTCAATTCCAATTTCACTTCTTTATATATTATCCTTCCAATTTCATTTCCATCTATTTTATTTTCACATCTCTTCATTAATTTAATATAAATTCCAGTTAAATCCTTAGATCATGCCTTGACTCAATTGAATACATTAATACACTTTAATTTCATTCAATTTCATGATCATGCAATCAATTTCATCATTGAACCTCAATACAAGTGAAAGCCCCGATTTGCTCTTAATCCGAAACACTAATTTTCCAAGGTTTGAGTTTTCAAGAACCACATGGAACACACCCTAACAATGATGAATACATACATCCTGGATATGTAAAGGACCCAGATACTTAACCAATTTAGGGACCCAGGCTCATTGGCTTGGTTATCTAACATGGATGAATCAATGGCATTTATTCATCCTAACCGGACCGTCGGATTTCAACCATCCATATACGATGGATGAGTGAATGACGTTTATTCATCCTAACTGAACTGCTGGACTCCAACCATCTACAAGTACATATACTTGCAAAAGAACATGTATATAATGTCCATTACGTCTCCTATCATATATCGACATCCTATCCATAACACTTGGTTCCTTGTTCAGAAAGATACTAACAAAAATTTCCACACATTAAAATCTTTCCTCAACATGCTTGTAAACAAAGCAACATAACAACTTGACATAATATGGTACAACATGCTCTTGGCAAACATAACACATAACTACAACCACTTTCTCTAGCATGCTTCTAAATAAGCAATGATCCACAAATTAGTTATCAACTAACACATGATTTCATAATCAAACATAACATAAATATGTTTATCATAACCTTAAACAAACTCACCAAATACCGTTTAATGGATTTTTAGGTATTCTTTGATGCTCCGGGGTATAGATATTTCACTCCCCCACCTATACCAATCTTAAAAAGATTAGTATCGATATAACATTTGCAAGTACCAAAAGGAAAATCATGCAATTTTAATTTAGAATCCTTTAGATAATTAATGGAATGTTAACTAATTTAAATTAAAATCTAATCTCTTAATTAATTGAAATTAATCGCAACATAGATTATAATCATTTTCATTGAATCGAGGACCGGACAATACACCGATGGATCCAGTGCATGCGTCAGTCATGGTGCCAGTCTCCATTGACTGAGACTTCTTTGGGATTTTGGTGATTTTTCTCCTTGTTTTCCTTGTGCAATGTGTTCTAAACTGATATATAATCATTCTACTTACGATTTAAGATAAAAAAACATTGATTTGATAGAGTTTTAAACTAAAATCAACCACTGATTGATGAACTGGTTTGAGTACCGGGCCAAGCACCAGTGGTGCCAATTCTTGCATTGATACTTGCGCTGATGCCCACTGATTGAGTTTTTGATGATTTTTCTTGAGTTTTTCTTGATTATATAACATGCAATCAGTGTAATGATTTTCTATATTATCTATGCAATTGAAATATATAAATTTAGAGTAGAGATTTACCTTAAAACTCTTTGATTCCTACTTAGACAACTCCTCTATTTTATGGTTTGATAGTTTGATCTTATGGTTTCCTAATTGAAATTTTAAAAAATTGGGTTCTGGGTTCTCCTTTTGATTCTTCTTGCTCGGACTGATTTCTGATTTCCATATTTCCTCTCTCTCACACACACGATTTCCAATGATGTTTCAATGTTGTACAAGCAGAGACGGAGCTAGGGGGCGTGTGCGGGCCACGCCCCCCTCCAAATATATAAAAAAAACAAAAAAAATTAGTGATTTTTTATATAAAAAAAAATTTAATTGATTTTTTGAGAATAATAATTAAAAAATTGTTTCCCCGGCCTCGCCCCCGGTCCCCGGTCCCTTCAGATGTCCAATCCTGGCTCCGGTCATTGTGTACAACTTCTTTAAATGAATTTACATTAACATGTATTATACATGTGTTAGAGAGAGATGATCTTTGTCTCACTAGTCGCCACATAAACAAATTGTATACACACATGAGAGCACTTGTTCTCTCAGCACCCACCCACTTGTTATTTGTTTCTCTTTCCACGTTACAGATTGCATAGAATTAGGTGAATTTCATTCCTTCCCTCTAACTTCTAATTATACCAATTTAGGTCTTTAAACTTTGATTAATAACACAAATACCCTTACTTCATTAATCACTTATAATTAGGATTTTTTAAATAGGCTTTATTATTATTACTTTCTTATTTAAATTTTAAGTCTTTCTAATTTATTTTCATATCATTTATTTATTTATTACTTTAATCAAAAATTCATTATAAAATAGGGAATGATTATGCAGATCTCACAGCTCTTTTCCCTTAAAAGATTTATCCTCCGAAATTGAAGTTCTAATCTATATAATAAAATAGCACAAAAATTTGAATTTTTTACATTTTGGACCGTTGATCTTATTTGCTTTGGATTGAACAGATATGATTGAAACCTATCACAACCTTGATCTTATCGCAATAATTGTATATTCCCTATGCCAAAGCTGTTAATGCATTATATCACTATTCCCCATTATATCTCTACGCACACATTTTGTGCATATGCGTACGAAGGGTTGGGGCCCGTGTTTTTGGGACTCAGCCAAAAAATCCGAACTGACCAAAAATTTAAAAAAATGTTTTATATTATTCTATAAAAAATCAGTTCATTTGGATAACTGTAACTGTTTGTTATATTTTTACTCATAGTCTAGGCTTAACTTTTGAATGAAACAACTGAGATATTTACAGTTATCCGAATAAGCTGATTTTTTAAAGGATAACATAAAATATTATTTCAAAAATTTTGGTCGGTTCGAATTTTTCGGCCAAGACCCAAAAATACAAGGCCTAGCCTCTTCGTACGCGTACGCACAAAATCTTTTACACTGATTTATTAGATACAATAATCGTGATTAGATTGTACTCTAACTAGCACGGAGACAGATAATGACATTAGCAGACACGTACTGACTTATTAGTCACAATATCTTAGTTTTTTGTACGGTAAGACATAAAAGAAATAAGAATTAATTCATTTGTAATAATGTTTTGCTCTTAATAGTTTTTATTTTTTGCAAACTTATACTAAGACTAGCGAATTGCCCATGTCTGGAGGCACTTCATAACTCGACAATAAGACACTGTTGAAAATTTTACAAATCATGACAGTTGAAAATTTTTAGTTGCACACGATTTATAAAAAAGAACAAAAAGAAACTTTGATATAAATACGACATGATATCAAAGTTTCTTTTTGTTCTTTTTCATAAATCGTGGGTAACTAAAAATTTTCAACTGTGTCATGATTTGTAAAATTTTGAACGGTATCTTATTGTCGAGTTGTGAAGTGCCTTCAGGCACGGGCAATTCGCTAGTTTAATAATGATAACAGTAGTTTATATCAAAATTGAAATAACGAAACAATTTACATCTACTAAAGCTATAAATATACCTGACGGGGTATCAGGTGATGCTAGCTGTTGAATCAGAGAGAACACCCTTCATGGCACTCTAGCATCATTTGTTCTCTCATTATCTCTTCCTGTTGTACTTCCCACAAATGATATTGTTGGTGTCCCTAACCTTGGACATTGTGGTACTACATGTCCAAACTCCCCGCAACTGAAACGTTTAGGCCCTTCCCCCTCCATTTTCCTAACTGGATAATCTCTGACCAAATGGTCCACCAGTGTATACCTAGAATAATGTTTAATATCTATGGATCCACCAAAACTCCTTTGTATATACTCACTTTCTCATCTCCTCTAACCAAACCACCTTGCGACCTCGAACTCCCTTTCCCTTTCCTACCTTGTGTTCATGTTTCCCAACTCTTTGTCTCACTATTCCCCGCCTTCCCCAATGCATCCAACTTAATTCTCTTAATACCCTCACAGTAATCTTGTAAATCTTGTACATCCTTGCCTATTCTTCTTGCCATGTCTACCAAATCAGCATAACTAGTCTCTTGATACACAGTCAACCTGGTGTCTATTCCTGGAACTAATCCACCACAAAAACTCCTACACTTCTTTGTATCCAAATCTACCATATCTATAGCATATCGTGACAAGGCTAAAGTATCTCGCCTCATACTCTGCTATGGTCATACTATCCTGCTTCAATGTTATATGTTGTCCCAAAAAGCAACCAAGAGGGGGTGAATTAGTCTCCAACAATAACGACCAAATAAAAATTAATCCGATTAAACTTATAATGCAACTAACCAACCAAGAACTATATCAAAATATATTATAATCCTTATTCTAGAATCAATACCAAAACCCTTCCGTTACACCTAAGTTGTTGCAATACGGCAACAGTTGAGGTTTCCAGAATTGTTTTGATTCTTTGAATTTAGATTAAAAATATATTTTGATAACACAAAATATATCAAACATAATAATCAAATTGCAAGAGATAGAGAGATATAGAGAGAAAATACACAAAGAGTTATAGTGGTTCGATATGGCATGTCTATCCCTACCTACGTCCACTTCTCTCTTATCAAATTTCGAGAACGAATTTTCTTTAAGGGGTATGAGATGTAGCGACTTAGAATTTTAAACTATTTCCTAAATAAAATTATAGCCGTTATCGGGTCCCATACGATTAAATTCAATGGTCCGGGGTAGTTGGGGTCTCCGGTAGTGAGTTGGCATTGTCTCGAGTCACCCTGGCAATGTGTCGAGTGACTTCCAGGCCCATTATGGCCTAGAAATATTTTTCTGAATCTAAATGTATTCTTCATCAATGTTGTAGATAATTCAATTGTGAATCCAACGCAGCTTGAATCGCGTCAATCGGAGTTCGGACGAATAAGTTATGGCCAAAATACTCGGAGTTCCCCCGTCTATATATCGATATGTGGCATGGGCTGCCTCCTTTTGAAGTTATATTTCGATATGTAGCAGCCCCTTCCTTCCTTCCATTTCGATATAGCATCTCCACTGCTCAAAACTTCTCCTTGCATATTTCAATATGTCTCTTTGTATTTCGATATGTGAGAGTGTCCATCCGGATTGCATTTCAATATGAAATGTCCCCTGATCAGATTTCCTTCATGCTCATTTCGATGTGTCATTCTTTGGATATATTGAAAGTTTATGTTTTGTTTTAATTTCTCT
This sequence comes from Monotropa hypopitys, assembly GCA_002855965.1. Taxonomy (NCBI): domain Eukaryota; kingdom Viridiplantae; phylum Streptophyta; class Magnoliopsida; order Ericales; family Ericaceae; genus Monotropa; species Monotropa hypopitys. The sequence goes on along the minus strand of NMUG010001414.1, from coordinate 800 downwards.
GGGACTTTTATGTCTATCGGGCTATGTACCTTTTACTTAGTTTTTGAGTTGTCATGACGATCATGGTGATGGTAAGATTCAAGCTCAAATGAAGAAGCTGTGTGACTAAAATTCAAGTTTGCGATGCAATGAAGACTTTTGTGAAGATTGTCATATCTAATAGTGTCGCATCAAAGTTTCTGTATCAACGGGCATTGCTTCAGGTATAAATGCACACACACATATCATTGCATCATATCATTCTAGTTTAATGTTTTACAAAATGCATGAAAATTGAGTTTAATTGATTTAAATATTATTTTCCTGTTTTTATTCTATCAATATTTGTATTGTGTTATATAGATATTTTTTTATTCACTGCACCGTTCATTCATTATTTGTGATATCGGCATATGATTCTAATTCTTATTGTGGTAACCAAACCAAACATGGGCCAATGGGCCGGGTAATCGGAGCTAGCCCATTGGGGGCAGGCCCATTGGGGCTGGAACGGGTTGGTCGGACCAACTGGAGGGCCGTTGGCCCAGCACTATGTCGGAAGGAGTGTCATGGGTTAGCCCGGCTGACTAACCCGTAGACCGGGCCTCTTTGGTCAGGACATGACAGGGTCATCCCGACCCAGCAAATCTGCCGGAGGCAAATATCTATCCGGATCACAGCTAGCAAGAGCACGGCACGGCACGTCCGGGCGATTTATGCCTTGGCAGAGTTTACCGGATCAACGCTCTTACCGGACGATAATTGTTTGGATAACCCAATAAGGAAATCTGGATAAATCCCGAATATTGCGGCGGAATATT